>VWPU01002604.1:0-37088 GCA_013398955.1 Callaeas wilsoni | reverse complement strand
CCTTCCCTTCCCTTCCCTTCCCTTCCCTTCCCTTCCCTTCCCTTCCCTTCCCTTCCCTTCCCTTGAGAGAGATGAGAACACTATTCTCAGTCAGCTCCACTATACTGTCTTTTACCTTGGGGTAGTCTCACATTTTCCTCATATAGTTCAGGCATCAACTTCTAGCCATGGTAGGTTACAATAGATCAAACTCTGATTTTATCCCTGTTTAATTATGGAATATAGTTTGTCTAATACTGGGAAGTGAGAAGAAAGCATTTCTGAGAAAATCCCTGGTTTATTTGAGAAAGTAAAATGAAGGTATCTAGAGATTAGGAAAGTTTGAGGTGATTGGAATGAGGTTGAATTAATGTACACGGTCCACACTAGTTACAAAAAAAAATTGATATGAGCCTACAATATGTTCTTGCAGCTGAGAAAGCAAATCACATCTTGGGCTGCATTAGAAGTGTGGCTAGAGAGCTGTCAAATATCTTCTAGCTTTTAGGAAAATTGTTCAAAATAAGATGAAAATAAATGTGTTTTGTAATTATTTACAGATTTGGTTGACGTTTATGAGATGCTTCAACTACCCGGTGAAGGATAATACAATCAAACTTACAGCTGTGTGGTTCACCCTATCTTTTGGGTAAGAGTGGCAGATTTTCACCATTTTTTATAGTCTTGACAGACAGAAAAATCATCTGCATGTAAATTTCTGACACTATGATCATCCGTTTTATTCAGGTTATTTCCACAAAATGTTATATTTGTCAGTTAGTCTGTTCTTGGTTGCAAACCTGACTCATCAGGAAGACCTTTGAAAAACTGACATCTTGTGGTGTCAGCATCTTTCAATAATTTTATTTTATGGAGGGTTTTATTCTGATGGAGCAACAGCTCCATCACATAAGTGGCCAAGGGAGCTGCTCATTCACACCTCACAGAGATTTCTGAATGAGTGAGATTGGTGCCTAAAGTTTTTCTGGTTTTTTGCAGCTACTACGGCTTATCTGTCTGGTTTCCTGATGTCATTAAACATCTGCAGTCAGATGAGTATGCATCCCGAGTGAAACATTTCCGCAATGAGGAGGTCTCACATTTTGTCTTCAACTTCACACTGGAAAATCAGATTCACAGCAATGGAGAATACATCAATGACAGGTTTAGAGATTTCCTAATATCTTGGCTTAGTTGGAATAAACAGATGCATGTTTTAAAGCTCATCCTAATAACCCAGTTTTTTCCATGAGATAATGATCGATGGTTTTGGTATCTTTTACTGAATATTTATTTCTGTTCTTAATTTCTTATGACTCATGAGCGTGGGAAGAAATGTACATGCCCTGGTGGTTCCTGTGTGAGGATCCACCATGCAAACCCAGCTTCCTTGTTGTCCTGCAAAACAGACCTAAAAGCCTACGTCAATTTTACTTCCTTTCACAGTGGGATTCAAAGGTTTTCAGATCCAACATATGCAGTATATTGTAGGGGGCTGGGCAGAGATGTACTTTCATCTCTGTTACTGGTTCTTTTTTTATTGATGAAAGATGCTTCTGTGAAAATGCTGAACATTGGGAGGTTAGGATCTTATCACAGAAAATGAAAGCCAAACATTACTGTAAACCAATAAAAAGCATGAACAGCTCTGAAATAGGAAACAACACTCTGGCAATGCCTTTTGTGACTTTTTTAGCCAAAGGCAAATGTATTAAGGCTCTATCTGGACTTCACAAATAACGAGATAACTTAGGGGAAAATTAAACACAGCTGGTTTAGGTATCTGGTTTCTGTTAAGAAATGTACAGAACAACCATGTGAATAGTCTGCTGGAAGTCATGATAATAAGTAATTATTATTTCCATAGGAAAATCTATATATAAGTGAATGAAATTGATGATTTTGTGATGATGTCATAGTAGTAGTAGTAGTAGAAGTAGTAGGAGTAGTAGGAGTAGTAGTGGTGCTTGAGTTTTGGCATAGTTAAAGGTTTATGCACTGAAGAAAAAAATAGTAGTTATATAATTTTTAACCTAGCCATAGCTTCCAAGTCCTACTCCTTTCCAGAATGTGGATGTTCTCCTAAAGTCAAAGAACTGTCAGTAACTGAGGTCGTATCAAATTAGACAGAATATTCTTGTAAAACACTAAATCTAACATTAATTTATGCTAAATCAGTAATTTACTCTTTCAAATGTGCAAATTTAATATGCCTCTGACAGTTATTTGGGATTCACAAAACATTTTCCAAGCAGTACGAGCCCATTTGATATTATTCCTTCATAAATGTTTCACTACTCACCCTCAATTTCAGTGTTTCCTTCATGTTCTTTCTTAATGAAAGGATCCATCAATACTTCACTTTTTAATACATTGCTTTCCTGTTGGGTTTTAATTCAAGTCATTGTGACACCAATTTTAATGTAGTCACATACTTCCTGTCCTAAGGTAAAAAGTGCATCAGAAGAATGTAGAACATGTAGTCTGTCATTTCTGTTTCAACTGACTAATCTAATCGCTATATTTTCTTTGTTCTCCTCTGGAAATAGTCTGCATTTTGGAATGGAAAGTGCTGTATGAAAAATGATAATGAGTTGACACTGAACTCCGTCCTGATTTTAATCTGTCTGTCACAAATGAGAAATGATATAGTAACTAAAACTAATGGACTGAAAACACTATTCTTCTGACCAATACAAAAAGAGAATTCATTAGTTAGTAAGTCACTTACTGTGATAAATGCTGCTAGCTTTTTCTCTCCTTTCTCCTAAAGATGTGGTTCCAACAAATTTATTCATGAGAGAGTTTAATTCCTGCTCCTTTGTAGATAGCATATTTTTTTCTGTTCCTATTCCTGTTATTACTCTTTTATAAGAAAAAATACTTAGCTACTGACACTAGACTTGATTAGAATAAAGCCAGGTCTGTTTTTGGAAGATTTTGCCATTTTAACATCTTATTGACATATAACAATTAATGTACTGCTTTTCAAACTGTTGCCACTTTCAAACTTCTGGCAGGAAAACTGTCCATTTTTTTTCCACACCTTCATGTGAAATAAAAGTCATCACAAAAATAATGATGTCTTTCCACATCTTTGTTATGGTTGCTGTTGTTAGCATAATCATGTTTTTGGTAGAATTTTACTAAAAAATCTTACAGCATTGTTTTAGTCTACTGACATTAGGGTAGAAAGTTACTGTATGTAATATAATAGACTTTTCTATTAATATTTTGATAAAGCCTAGGTGTTAAATGAGAGTCAGTAGGAAGGAGGATGTTTGGAAATAAAAAAAGCTACCAGCAAATTGTTTATGCCAGTTTTATTTACGTAACAATTATAATTGCAATTGCATCTATAGGCACAGGATTAATGAGGACATACTTACAGTTAGATGTCTAGCTGGGTAACTGGCAAAGTAATTTTTTGTTCATGTTATAACCGTTTTGCAAAAACAATTTTTAACACATGGACTGGTATGGTTTGCATTTGAGCCTAACCCATTAATCAACATGTTCCTCTGACAAATCAAGATTCTTTTAAAAATTCTTTCTTTGCAGCTTGTTGGTATTAGCACGTGCTTGTTTATTCCCAGGGACAGAATTGCTGAAGCAAGATCTCCCTTTTTCGAGGTGTAATGTCAAATTACTAGCAATTGTGATTTTACAAGGCTGTTTCATGAATGTCATTTTATTGGTTTTTGTTGATGATTAAGGACAAGTAACAACAGAAATATTGTCAAATAAATTATATTACCAGTTTGGGCCAGTAACTATGCGGAGCTATTTGTCTTACTAATTCTTCTTCTGAAAAATAGTATTCTGGAATGAGTTAATCATTAATCACATCTGCAAAATGCATCAAAGGAATCATTGTTACTGGGGCTGAGATTTTTTAGATCTAAATAGCTGCATCAGCTTGATCTGTTGCTGTTTCAAAGCTACGAAGGTAGACTGACAGCAATTCTTTGTATTGGGCAGGTTTATTATGATGAAGTTTAAATCAGTAACCTTTGAAGATTCGCTCTTTAAGAACTGTGTGTTTGAAGACATTACTTCACTGAACACATACTTCAGGAACTGTACTTTCGTGAACACCACCTTCTACAACACAGGTATGAGAAAAAGCCTCAAATGCCTATTGGTCAGCTGCATGTTCTCATCTTACATTTATAATTTCTGAGTTTCTAATAAGACATACAAGAAGTTCTCTTGAAAGGAATAATAATATCTAAAAAGCACCTGGCTTGTTATAACAGCGAATTGAAAGGATCTCACTGCGCAAGAGATACTGCAGGCCTAATATTGACTCAGATAATAAATATTTTATTTTATTCACATAATAAATGATTTAGTTTTTATCTCTGATTTCAACCGTCTCCAAAGAGATTTAGTCTGGAGAGAAGAAAATACATTTACTGTTTTACTGGTAGCTTTAACTACTGTATTTTTATTTAGTCCAAAAGAGACTGGTGAAATACTTTGTTCACTGTGCTTGCTGTGGCAGGGGAATCTGAGTTTAGGATTCAAATTACCTAATCTATAATAATTTCCAATCTCCTAAGTACTGTGACAAAAATATGAATCCATATTTTCATATGTTAAAACAGAAGACTCTTTTTTTCCAGTTCATTAAAACATAACTGAAAGTAGAACATGGCCAACTAATCTCGTTGGAAAGATGGGAACTTCTTCCCACTTTCCTGTAACTACAGCAGTCATAATAGTAATAGACCTAGGTTTCAGAGAAAGTAATGACCTTTATGTGGAAGGAAGGTATTCTTGGTTCAGGTTCATAAGACTGACAAGAGGAACAGAAAAAAAAGAAATATAGGGATATTTCTCTGAAATTATATTGGCAGAAGAATTAACTGTGTTGAGTAACTCATCCATGGACAAGCTTAAGACCATGAGGCCTTCTCAGAAATGAGAATCAGTTTAAACTGAATTCTACAGGAATATTTCACTTAAAGGAAGTCAAACCAACCTGAGCACGATTGACAGTCTCAGCAGGAAGCAGAAGGCCTGATACTGAGAAAGACTGAGTCATAGAAAATTGCGGATACCTAGTGTTTTTTATGCAAGACCTGCTGGTGCTGAAAGGCCTTAACCAAATACAGTCCAAGCAGGAGTAAAATACAATAATATAATTCCATGCTTTAGTTGGTCCTTTTCAAAATTTGCAAATTTTTCTAGTAAGATAAAAAACTATCAAAATTAACAGTGGTAACTAGTCCCCTTTTTGCAAAGCTGTGAAAGCTCCAAGTTGTCGTTAAGGTTGCTTGAACTTGTAATGTTTTTAATCAAAAGTTGCACGTGGAGTTGGCTGTTAGCTGAAATGATTCTTTTTCTTCTTTCCACAGATCTCGAGCAGTATAAATTTGTTGACAGTGAATTGATAAATTGCACATTTTTTCACATCAGGACAGGATGCCAGATTTCTTTTGATGATGACTACAGTGCCTACTGGATCTACTTTGTTAATTTCCTGGGAACTTTGGCAGTCTTACCAGGAAATATTGTGTCGGCTCTCCTGATGGATAGAATAGGACGGTTAACGATGCTAGGTAGGGGCTTCACTTTGGTACAGGGAACGTCAAAAGTAACATGTGTCCTCTTTTCAAGGAATTTGGCTCAGGAAATGAAAAGCATTCTTTCTGCAGATATGTCATTTATGTGGCATCATAAGTACTGTTTTTAAAAGCCCCAGCTTAGAAACTCTAGGGAAAAAAGGAGTCTGTAGCCACCTCTGCTATGCCACACTATCAGTCCTTGCTCTTCCACACAGGTATTACAAGACCATTACCTAGGCATTTAGAATGAGATTGTGGAAACTGATGACCATTGGTTTATCTCTGCTCCAGCTGAAAGGAAAGCAAGGTGTGCATAGGTGACCCTCAGCTAGTGGAGCAGCTCCTGGAAAGTATCAGCTGTTCTTTGTCTGTTATCTGTTTTGCATAGGAGCACAGTGGAAAGGTATCTCCTGTGGATTGTCTACAATGAGAAATCTGCTTTCAATTTATTTAAATAACTATGTGGTAGTTAATTGTCTTAATTTTCTAGGACAATATTTCTATATAAGTACAATAAAATAAATACAATATTTTTATTATAATATATGAACAGGTTTCATGTAATTGCAAATGATGATAACAAAGAGTAATGGGAGTGGTTTTCCTCAGCTATCTTGCTTTGGGAATTCAAAGAGGCTTACAGCTTGATACTTTGTCATAAAATTCTGACATGTGAGGAGTCACATTTTTTTCTGTGAACTCCTTTCTTCAGCATTTGTCTTTCTGTCTGGCCTTACCAGCAGAGGAGGTCTCTTTGGTTTTAAACGCAAGTATTTGGGTCACTTATTTAGCTACACTGTGTGCATAGAAATATTAGGCAAAACAAAGGTTATTCTTTAAATACAACTCCGCTACATGTTTGTTTCACCTGCGTTGTACCTAGGTGGTTCCATGGTTCTTTCTGGCATCAGCTGTTTTTTCCTGTGGTTTGGGACCAGTGAATCCATGATGATAGGTATGCTGTGCCTCTACAACGGACTCACCATCTCAGCATGGAACTCTCTAGATGTCATTACTGTGGAGCTGTATCCTACAGACAGAAGGTATGTGCAGATACACGTCCCCTAACATCACTGATACTATGTGCCAGCAGAAATGGCAAAAAGAAATTATTACGTATGAGCCTTACAGAGGTAGCGATGTTTAGAGAGGACCAAACTAATAATTTGTCTTATGAAAAGCAAAGGGAAACAATGAGGGATTTTGAGGAATTTAGTATATATTTTGCATCAAATATGACCTAATCAGGAAAATACCATAAATATAGTTTCATATGAAACAGCTACTCTCATTTAAAACACAGCTAGTGAGTAATATTTCTGAAAACAATAATGGAGTATCTTTGAGTTTCCCCTAGTTTAACTGTCTATGAAGGCAGCAGTTGGTCCAAACCAGCAATACAGCTGCATTTATCTGTTGACAGTGAAATGGTGGGAATCATGATAAAAATCACTGCCTGAACCACCCTGATCTGCTAATCAGTCTGCTAAGAATTTGTACGCAGGGCCACTAGGAGTGTACATTAAGTGGGTAGAAATTATCTTGGGCACTGCTCTTGACTCTTCAGGGCTCTTGCAGGAAATCTCAGGACAATTTTCAAATCCTACATTGCTGCTAGAGGACATGGGTTGGGTTTTTTCAGATACAGGGCACTTCTTAATCCTGACCTTATGTCACTTAATGGACTAAAGGAAGAACTGTTGAGTCATATTCTGTCGTATGGGGAGTGCAAAAATGTAGAAGCTGCATTATCTTGAATAGCCTGGAATACTTCTCCCCTCTCAACTTCCTAAAAAAATTATGTAAAATTGCCCAGATTCCTAACAAAGGACATTGTGTCCTTTCTCCTGTTGCAGTGCTAATTATTGTGTCATTCACTCGAAATTTGAAATGCAGTGAAAAATATTTCCAGTTTATAAATGCATGATGCCTTGCTGGCAAGTGTAATTTTTTGGAAAGGAGTTCCACTATCTTTAGTGTTGTCCATGAAGAGGTATGGAAAAGTGTAGATTGGCTTCTCTGTTTTCCTTTCATTGTCATTTTAAAATTATATGCTTCTTCAGACAAGGAATTGATGTCCACAGCTGTAATTATATCGAATAGCAATAGGAGGCTATTTATGAATGCCAAGCACTAGTATTTTTATTACACCTCAGGATATTGCTCTTCTGGCAAGAGTTCTTCCACAATCCAAATGCTATGAAATAATTCTAGTAAATATTCTGTAGAAATTACTGTCTTTAGAGTATTCCTGAGTGTAGCAGCCACATATGTTTTCCTAAAATGAAGTAAAGAAAAATAGTTGGAAAAGTCATTGGTGTTAACGGAAAAAAAAGTCATTACTAGGAATGATAAAAAGAATGTAACTGATATCTATCTATATATATCTATACGGATGTTAAGGCATCTGTAGTGTTAGCTAATGAATGTTTTTAATAGTTTCTGCTAACTTTGGGATTATAGCAATTTCTTACTCATCTTTTCTCTATTTAAAAATCTTTTACATGCAGGAATAAATGTCTGGAAATAGAAACTTACTTGAAACTGAGTTGTGAGGGTCTTTTTTACAACAAATCAGAGAAAAAACTTGTCTCTTTGTATTATCGATACAAAAAGGCTGGTAGGTGAGTCTACTTGTGCCTGGAAAGACATTGGTGACATATGCTGTAGATGAGATTTTTTCCCAGAAGTTCTGATAGTGATGGAACCACGACTGGTAGTTTTTGCCAGCTTGGTTATAAGTAAACAACCAATTCAAGATATTTTTTTTAGACTGGAGCAAAGCTACTTCATGTTTTGTAGAACTTCTTGAAAACCATTACCTTCGGGGACTCAAATAACTTGCTTACCAGAATTTTTCCCTGATAATTTTTTTTATCCAGACTATCTGCAGTTTAACAACCGGCATTGCCCACCTCTGATAGTTCTGGGTTTCCTTCTCAGTCTCCTCTGAGCTCCATAATCAGGCACAGCTTGCTACAGTTGGCTGGGAATTTCCAGCTTCTGCAAGTAACTGTAGGGCTGAACAGCCTTTGTTGGCATATATGGAACACGAAACTTCCTGATCTATTTTTGCATATGAAATCCTTTGTACTTAAGATGATGCTCTCTTTTGCTACAAAGCTGCATCCAGAGTGAATCTGGTCCTGAAACTGTCTTCCAGACTCTCCTGTAAAGGGAATCTAAGCACAAAACCCTTACTCTCTCTGTCAGTGTTTAATACTATTTTCTTACATCCTGTCAGTGAAATGACCACAAACATGCAGCAAAGGGTAGCTGGAGTCTGGGCTCGCAGAAAGGTGGATGAAAGGAGGCCCATTCATGCTGTCATGCACAAGAGGCTGGACTGGGTAGCCCTTCCTTTTCCTCCTCTTGGAGACCAGCCTGTTGCTGAACTGCAAGGGCTTTGCTGGTGTTGTGCAGTAAAATACGAAAGGTGTTTCATAAATTGTACTCTAGGTATTTAGGGATCATACTGGCTTTTTGCCAGGTAGGAGTGTGGTGAACAGCTTGACAATGTGCAGTCTACGTGATACGGCACACACATTTCAGTTTCTTCTTCATCAGTTATGCTTGCTTAAAAATCTTGACAGATTTTGATACTGTATGAATTCACACTCATCCACATATTTACATTTTAGTTTACTGATCCCTGGAATCGAGGTAACTACATAGCTTGTCCTACTTTCTTGATGAGTACTTTCAAGTTTTATGCTATTTTAGGTTAGCTTTTGCTTTCATGTTCTTCATAAAACCTCAGCTGGTTTGTACAACTGCTATAATAGATGTTAGAGGATATATAGATTTCAAATAGTTCTCAGGTAGATGATAAAGCAGTGTTAAAGTGAAAAATGACATTGCTAATGCTGGTCATAAGTGGGTTTCTGTCTTCTAGATTATACATATGAAGTAATGAATAATATTTTGATTATGTAGTACCATTTTTTAAACTTTTCAATAAAAATTTTAAAATACACTCATGATGGCTAGATATAAACTAGTGGATTTCCAATAAGCAAGTAAATTAATAAAACTCCAGAATGTTAAGAACTTTTATTTTCTCTTATCTTTTCTCTTATCTCTTACCTTATCTTCTTAATGGACTCGGCTATCCATCAGGAGAGGAAATCTGTAGGCTGAGTGTGTGGCACCAAAAATTTCAGTCACTGAGCATTTTATAGGAGGAATGGGCTGAAAGTGTAACTTCAATACAGCTATAGGTGCCTAGCACTCCAGCAACATGAACCTGAAGGTGCTGAGCTGGGCACCTAGAAAATATGAAATGCATGCTTAAAGACCATTTTGTTAGCTTTATGCGACTTGCTCACATCACATGCAAATTCTGTGACAGGAGGAGGGATTTTATCCATTCTTCTGACAGCAGTCTTAACCATGAAACTCTTTTCTCATGTTGCAGTCCTCAACCTTATTCACAGTGCACGTTCCAACTTCTGCAGCAGATAAGGGAACCTAAGTTTTCTTCACCACATCTATATTTTACCCTCAAGCCCTCTTTGTTCTCTGCATTGGCAGAGTGACATGGAAAAAAAATATTGTGTGATGAGGTAATTACAGCTTGCATTGTAATGTGTGTGCCCAAGGGGCCTACAATAACACTGCACAGTTTCTCAGCTCTGCCTGTAACATAAATATGGATGGGAGAGAGTTAAAGTTCTTTGAAAAAGAAACATTAGGACATTTTTATCACTTTAAAATGCAATTTTTACTTTCACGTAAATGGTAAGAATCTTCTTGTGAACTTGGGAAGCACCAGCATTATAACCCAAGATGCTCATCAGGGAGATGATACAACAAATACCCAAAACTTAAATAGAATGGAATAGAATGGAATAAATAAAAAAATAGAAACGGAATAGCAATAGATAATCTCCCACACAGAGAATAAATCGGATTGCATCAGATAACCAACAATTTATCATTTTACTATGGCTGCCAGACATCTGGGTTTGAATCTTGTCCATGAATACTTAGAATTTAAGGTAAGCTATAAAATTAAGTCATCCCGTTCTGCGTTTTTTTAAATTCCTCTGAAAAAAGTTCATAAGGGTTTGGTCACAATTCAGAAATAAGTCTCCTATCTTCGGTTAATGATATTTAATTTTTTCACTTCTTCTTGAACCCTGAGGATCTATGCCCAGAGCAACAAATATTATTCTCACAGTATCTTGTGTCTAAGTTTGTATTGGTGTGGATGTCAGAAGAGAAACCTTCTATTCTTTTGAGTCATAATAGCAGTAATTGACTTACAGTAGATTTCCTGACAGCTATTTTCTACTGTCATCTTGTGGATATAGTTCAACTGCATTTTGCTGAAATGTTAGAGGTTTTAAGGCATGACATGCCAAACCTATGCCTTGGGCAGTAGTCCAAGGAAAGAAGGCAAATTCCACAGTTTTACTTGCACACTAAGCACTATAATTGATCAGGCTATGATATGTATTTTTGTACCAATATTTTAAGAGAAGCTAAAATATCTGGACATTAGAAAGTTGTCCATAGAACATTTGGAAACTCTCTTTTAATGCTTTACATATTATCAATTCTAACAAAAGTGTTACTCAAAGCGTTTGTTTTAAGTTGCTGTTTTTGTAACTAGCTCTGGCAAGAAAGATAACAAATATTTGTGCTACACATTTAGTAGCACTCTGCTGCAGGACAATGAAGTTTTAAGGTACTTTATCAGCAGTGGAAAAGTGGATCTGAAGTATTTTATGTAGGAATACAAGCACCTGGTCTAAGAAGGAACATATGTGGCAATCAGGAAACAAGCTCTTTTAATCTAAAGGCTTGGATAATCCCTCTATTTTTAACTGTTTGGACTCTTGCCATTTTTATGTGGACCTTGGATGAAAGGAAGCTAAGCATTTTTCTTTGTCACAGCTTTCTCAGCAGCAGAAGTAAAATACATCGGGGAAAATTCCTTTTCAGCAACATCCAGCTTTCTCTTCATCTTGACATTTTTATAAAAGACATTTGTATTTTTATCAGTACTAAAATCAGTATCTGGGTGACCATCTTCAATGTCCAATTCAAGTACTGGTGGTACGTAGCATCTGGGGAGTTTTTTAAAGACAATCCCAAACTGATTAACCAGCATTTTCTTACTGATGTGCCTGAAGGACTTAAGTGAACTCTCTAGCTGGACAAAGGATTCTTGCTACTTACAGCTGGTCTCCTTTGACCAGTAATGAGGATTACTCATGAAGTCAACATGACATTTTTGTGCAAGTGTTTGTCCAATAAGTGATTAACATAAAGAGAATTGGTGTATAAATAAATGGTCCTGTCCCCTTGGAATTTTTTAATTTATTCATGATGCTAAGATATACATCCCATAATTTTGATCATTTGCTGACACTCTTGCACTTTCCTCAAACACTGCAGCAGAGACTGTACTAATGCAGCATAAGACTATAGTCATATACATGTGTGATTTGCAGCATATTTATTTCATGGCTATTTTTATTCCCCTGAATTCAGGAGAATTAATTATAAAAGCATGAATTAATACAGATTTTAAAGGGTTTGAATCACAAACACTGTTCTAAGAAGGATGTTTAAAAAAAAAGCAATCTGAATTTGCTACCCCTAGAGCTCCATAATGGTTTGAACACCTTGTTCTGACTATAAGTACAAACACATTCAAACACAGTATTAAAATTGAAGAGTATGAAGGCATAAGATTAAACAGTGACAATGCTTTTCAGGTACAGGTCGTAACAACCATTTACTTAAGCCTGTAAAAATCTTACTGTTCGTGCCAATTGTGCTTATTTTAGGCAAAAGGACATGTCTGAAATCTGCTTAAAGATTAAAAGATTGAACTTCTTCTGGGTTGTTCATTTTTTAATCATCAGGACACCTAAGGGCAATAAAATGAGCTTATTTTTTCTTACTTTTATTTGTTTATAATTTGATAACACTAATGGGATTAGACTAATAATGACCCCTTACAATCAGCAAAATTCTATGATTCCATTTTACAAACAGAACTTGTTTTTCAGTGAAAAAAAATTACCTTAATTTTTTTCAGACAGAAGAGGTATTTTTTGTATTACAAAATTACTTTAAAACTCAATAAAGTAATGTTGGGTATATAACCGATAATAGATCTAAAGTACAGTGGCATCTGTAGAGACCAGAACATGAAAATAAATGGTTCAAATTGCTCAGAAAATTGTGTTCATACCATTGTCATAACTAGTTGATATAAGCAACTAACATCTGTGAAACAGCTTACCTTTATACGGTAGTATAAAACAACACTAAACGTAAGTAAAACATCCCCATATGTTTTGTGCTATTGCTTTTCCAAAGATTTCCTGCCTGTATCTATCCAAATTTGTTTTAGCTGGATCTATGCCTTCTTTGGGGAGTTCTGGTAACTCTGAATATACTGAGGCTGTTGATGATTAGGTATCTAGTTTCTCTACGTTTTTTTTTTCTGTTACTGTTATTTGGAGTTAAGTTTGATTTTACATCATCATTGGCAACCAAGAAAATCATATTTATGTATGCAGACTCTGATCACAACCAGTCACCACCATAACTTTAGAAATACCTTCTGTGCATAAATGAGGCTGATATTAGAACCATTTTGACTCTTTTCCTTTCCTTCTTCCCTTGAGTTTTTCAGACGATCTGCAATCTCTTGTTATCCTATCACATAAATTCGGTTTTCCAGTCCTGTTGTGTTGTCTTTAACCTCCTTCTACCTGCTTGCAATACAGTCTATTTTAACAAAGTCCTTTTCTCTTCAAGAACCTCCTGCCTACCTGCATGCTTTGTGAGCCCTTCAGAAGGACCTTGACAGGCTGGAGAGATAGGTGAAATTCAGCAAAGGCAAATGCAGGGTCCTGCACCTCGACAAGAATAACCAGTACAGGCTGGGGGCAGACCTGCTGGACTAAGATGACCCTGTTTGAGCTTTGAGGTTGGACCAGGTGACTGACTATGGCCCCTTTCAACCTTACCTACTCTGTGATTTTGTGAACTCAACAAGATTCGTCAGTCTGGAGCTCCTTCCCTCCCAGTAGCTACCCCCTATCCTGGGTCCCTGACCTCCAGATATTCTGGGCTTTATATGTCCCTGTAGCACAAATGTTTCCATACTAGAGATTTGCTTGTTTTCTCATAGGCTTTGGAAGTTCACCCCAGTAGGATGGCTCTTCTCTGCTTCCTTCAGTGTATCTCATGCTCCTCCTTCAGACCCATTCCTCCAAAGGTCATGCTTAGAATGGGCATGTTTTAACTTGATCATTTCTCCTCTGAGGAAGGTATTTTCAAGGAGCTGCTGCAAATGTTTCTCTGTCAGAAATTTTCACAGGCAACACTTCCCAAAGTTTCCTCATCTACTGCTCTCAGCAGTGTGCTCTCTGGCAGCCTTCAGGGGTATGGACTGCTGGAGGGCATGTAATTTTCAAAATTGTCGTCTCCAGGATGAGCATGTTTAGGTTTCCTTAGCACTATGTATTTTGTAAAAGTACTGCAGGTTCAATTGAATATAGGTAAGACAAGTAAATAAGGATTTTGAACATGTAAGAAACATATATAGGTCTCTTCTACTTGTTTTTTTCCACAGATTTTTTGGGTAGTTTCTACTCTGCCATAGAAATTACCTGTCTCTTTTTCTTTAGATATTGCCCATACTTAGCGTCATGCAACATCTGGATGGATGCCATGTTTTACACAAAGAGGATTTGTGCTTACTTCAGACAAAACAGTAATTTCTTTGCTAAATACCAGATATTTGAAAGAGATTAAAATACTACTGGAGATTGCAAGAGATATATTGTCAAACTAAGAATAAATAAATATATAATCACCCAGTTAAAAAACCGTAATTTTTGTTTTGTCAAGATTCAGAAAAGACACATAATACACAAAGCTGACACTAGAACACTATCAACTCTTCTGATTTTACTTTTATAAAATTTTAGGTAAGAGAACTGACTTTGCTCTACAACAATGGAAAAATAAATATTTAACATAATAGGGGAAAAAACTATTTGAAGGTGTATTAATTAGTCTGTTTCATGTCTTAATTCTGTTCTGCAGACATTCTTTTAACTGATTTAAGAGTTTGACAGGAAAAGCATCATTATTTCAAAATGGCACACTCTGAATCTTGTTCAGATTGTGGCGTTGACTTTGCGAGTTAACTAGAGTTACGCTTCTTAGAGCAAACCACAGTATTTTAGAAATAGAAGGATCTGGACCTACTTCATCATGCTTTTGAGGAAAGGTCCTCAAATATACCAGGACTGGTATTATTCTGAAGCACAGTATCCCAGACAGGGCACGGACAGTGCTGAAAACCTCTATATCCTGGTCATTTGTACTAGACGGCAGCTTTTGCCTCTCCTCTAGCATGCAGCTTTGAAGCAGGGCACCAAAAGGCCTAACTGATCTATGCTACTGAGATACAGATTTGCCAAAGAGCAGAGGAGGTGAACTCTGATACTCTGGGCTGTGGCCATATCGATCAGTGGCTTCAGACAGAGGATCTCTCATGCCTCGGTATCATCTGCTGTTTTCAGAATCAAAAATCTGTTCTATGAAGAGCATTGAGACACTATATCCTTGCTCTCAGATGGGGTCAAGTCTTCTTACTTCAAGCTGATTCTTTGGGCTCCCTGTTAGTAGCTCCCGTAAAAGCTTTCCAAACTTCCTGGATATTCAGTCTACATCTGAGCATAAGACTTCTTCCTTTCCCTCACAGGTGCTTCAGCAGAATAAGTAGAGCTCTTTTCAAGTCACATAGATGACTAGCATTTCTCTTAATTCCTGTTGTTTAGACTAGGGCTTTTAATTGCAGTGCAAACGAGAAATATTTTGTTCTGAAAATTAGAACAACTATCTTCTTGATTTTTTTTTATTTTATCCCAGCAAACACAGTGTGAACTCCTCATAGACCTTCTCTCTTTAATTTCTAAGAGAGTTGAGAAGTGTTACAGATTCTACCATTATACAGACATCTTTGCTAGGAAACTCTTGGTAGGGCAAGTTTATTCTAGTATCAATGAATCATACGGTCATGTCAAAACACAATTTAAATTAGGGCAGTTTGCATAATACATCTATGCAAAAGTTATAAAATAATTAAAATACTTCAGACTACTAAAATCACGTTGCTGCAATGCAAGACCCCACCTAAATTACCTGTGTCATACTTTCTGTTGGCAATCTATTTCCTTTTCCTTTTGTCCAAAGTTTCTCAGATAGCTCTTTCACCCAACAGGTTTTTATATATTCTATCTTCTTTACCTCTAAGATATGAACATTCATTAATATTGGAGGTCTCATTAGCCTTTGAAAAAGCACTGGTTCAACATGTGTACCACCTGTAAGAAACTCCATTTTAATTCAGTATCCTAAGACGATCATCCTTTAGTTCTGATTAATAATCATCACACAGATGATGAAGCAGTTCTCTTTTGAGAGCTACTTGACATGTCCACTCCCCTAATGTAGCCTTTTAAGTCTTACTGAATTTCCATTTGCAAGTTCCATGTTCAGCTCTAGAAGTCCAAACTCACCTGTTCAGCCGTTCATTTCATATTTTGATCCCTGAGGCAGAAGAATGAATTGCCTCAATGAAATACTTAGCAGACAAGCTTTAATTTCTCATTTTAAATGATAATAATTATAAGCACAGAATCCTTATTGGCATAAATTTTGCTTAAGATATTGGGGCTGTATTGATTTATTCCCACTGAGGATGTGTCTCAAAGGCTTTCCTCTTTCAGCTGTATTTTAACTTTCTTCTGTTTTCTCTTTTAGGGCAACAGGCTTTGGCTTTTTGAATGCACTATGCAAAGCTGCAGCTGTACTTGGAAACCTAATATTCGGTTCCCTTGTTGGTATCACCAAAGCAATCCCTATTCTCCTTGCTTCTACTGTTCTAGTATGTGGAGGTCTGGTAGGACTTCGGCTTCCTGATACAAGAACCCAAGTGTTGATGTAACTGGGCAAAACATCCACTATTTATTTCCTTCTTTGTACAAATGTCAACTCTCCTGACTGATGGTGCAAAGGCTTCAGATTCTCAACACACAGTAGAGTGCTCAAATGTCAGAAATCAAACTCAAAAGATACTTTGAAGTAGCAGAAATTCAGCAACCTATGTATGAAAGTTTTAAATTTCTCTTTCATTTGCTTGCATACCTTGCTATTCGAACCCATTACACTTCAAAGTGCAAAGCTACCTCTTAAAACAATTTTGGTGACCTATCCAGCAAGGTAAAAACCATACTGATAATTAGATATTTAAATGAAGCAGTCAGATTATTTCAAAAACACATGGTAAATTTGGCCATGGCATTGTGAGCTTTTGTAACAGTACAGACATGCAAGTTAATTACTTAGCAGTATTGGTGCAGGGAATGTTAATGTATCAATGCATGCAGCATTTATCAGGAAACTCAACTGATTGCATCAGTACTGGGAACAGTGACCTCCTGCAGCTGTGCTTAGGTGGTAAAAACTCATGGCAATGACTCTTTCTTGGGAAACATTTTTAGGCAGATTCAATCCAAGCAAAGATTACCAGTTACACCCCATACTGGCTGAGGAGAAGGCAACAGCTACTGCAGGGAATTTAGAAGTCCATACAGGTATGCAGCAGCGAGAATAACAAAATTAACATTTTCAGTTTTTGCTGCTGATCCTCCAGAAAAAAATTTGTTTTATTCTCACTTGTGGCATCTGGAATATTTTTTCCATTTAAAACAGTGAATTTGTCTCATTCCAGGAATGAATGAATGCACATAGTGTTGCTGGTTTTAGTATCAATAAAGGAAGAATCAGGTCAGTGAACTATATGATAAGGAAGATACTTTCAGAGGTTTGTTTGGAACTTATATATGTAAAGACCTTATTTTTTTTCATAGTTTCTACACTTCTTAATATAACCATTTTCTCAGCTAATTTTTAATAGTTCCAGACATGTCTGACCACTTAATATTTTCAAATGTCCCTTTGAAAGACCACTAAGAATAAGCCATGGCAAGGCTGCAGGGAATGGTAATGTTTTCATTAGACCAAGTCATAGATGGAGAGCAAATGGTAGCAAATACATTCCTTCTATGCTGTGGACTGTTCTGATTACTGGAAAATTTCCCACCAGTCCTAATGCTATGCAAAAGGTTATGGGATTTCTTTAAAATATCAGCATTACAAATTTAATACAGATACATTTGTAAAATTATCAAAGAACAGAGGCAGATCCTGTGATGACAGAAACTGGCATTGCTTTCAGTGGAGCTAAGACAACGCGTATCAGCTGATACACTGCAGTTTCAAGTGTCAAATAACAAATCTGCTATAAAACATATAGAAAATTTTATTCAGTATTTTTTTTCTAATTATGTTTGACAGCATTTATGAGGTAGATGAATCATTGCCAAGGAACCAAACTTTCAAATAAGGTCATCATATAGTTAGCTAGAGTTTTTTTCATTGATTTTTCTCTTGCTCTTAGATGTGAACTTGGATTTGGGTAGTAGTATCTGGCACTGCAGTCTTTATCAGTCATCATCTTTTCCATAATAAAAGAATCAGTAAAAGACTATGTAAGAAGATCATTCAACACATTTATAGTTCACTGTTTAATCTACTGATTCTAGAAGTGACATTTTCAGTTACTAACAAATGCCTCTACTACACATTGTAACACAAAAAATGTTAGCCCAAGATGTTGTTTTCTGCCATGAAATGTGGAAATTGGCAGAATTTAAAAAGTGTGAGTATGGAAAACTAGCGGGCATTATTTTGATATTGATAATTTAAATACACTATAGTAAGAAAATAAAAAGTTTAGGAATTGTGTTTATTTTGGAGTGTTAAGATCAAGATATTTGAGATGAAATATTTTATGTTTAAATCTGACTTAGACATGTCTCTTAAATTTCTAAACTATGTTAATAAATGAAGAAGAGTTATTTTTCACTAAGTTCTAGGTTAAGAACAAAATTCTGGCCTTAGTTTTGCATCTGTGACTTTTGTCCTTGGTATTATTTTAAGGCTGTTTTCTACAATTAGTATTATATTTGAGCTCTATTACTCTGTGCAATTCATTAGTTGCACATGTTCAACTCCTTGCACATACTGCACAAGTTATTTTGAAATCTGAAGCCTCTGTACATATTTGGAGTAAACATCAACAACAATGGTAAAATATTGCTTTGTGTTGCTATGCCCTGTCCTCTTGCAGTAGTATATTCTGTCCATCTCTGCATGTAATTCCCATAACACTCAGATACAATACTTCATACCTTCTGACCAGTTTGAAGGAAATGGGTCACAGAATAATAAGATCCAGCTTTTGAGGGCTATGATTCAAGTTTAACACTCTAAAATCTCATGACATGTAAAATTATGTTGATTTCAGTGTTGGTCTTATTGTAAATCCTGACTATGTTATAGATCTGTGATTAAGTCTGGATGAAATGGAATGTAGCAACAACATGAATTAGCAGAGATTTTTAAAAATGGGACTACAGGGACATTGCATGGTCCAGGACTAAAATGTTCTAAGATAGAAAAAAAAGAAAAAAGAATAGTGGGTAGGAGTTGGGAGAATAAGTAAATGAAAAGAGATGAACAAAGGAAAAATCCAAGAACAATTCCAACATACTAAACAAAACCTAAAGTTGGAATTTTCCATGACAGTAAGCTAGCTGGCTCAACAGATTTGAGCTAGTGTGCAAGCCAGCATCAAAGTTGTTTGAATAATCAATAGATTTCGCTTGAGCACAGTGGAGATTTATCTCATAAAGACAAAAGAGTAAATGCAATTTCATGCTATAAATAACTTGGTGAGATAGATGAAATGCACAGACTGGAACAGAAGTCTATGGAGATCTGGACACAAATGTTACTCACATTATAAGCAAAAGTAATTTGACTGGTCTTCAGCAAATCTGTGTTTTCTTGCAGCCTCCAAAGCAATGATAGGTAATAAATATCGAATAGAAGGACCTGCACTTCCTTTTATGTCCATTCACTCATATATCGCACAAAGAATCACTTAGTGGCATGGTTAGACTCCTAATACACCAGAGAGAAGCAAACTCGATAGCATTTGTGTATTACAGTTATAAAACATATGTAATCAAAACTGCTTATTTGTCTGTTTTGGTCACAGAACTGACTGACTGCTAACTAGAAATTCCTGTCAGTCTAAATTGAAGTAGGATATAACACCTAGGAATTTTCTGTGCAGCTGAAAAGCTCATCCCAACATCAGCAATGACAAAAAGTACAATGGCCTCTGAAAACACAGAAGACTCACAGCATTCAGAATGCTTTTGACCATGATGGTCAACTATTTTGAAATTTGGAAACTGTCCACAAAAGAAACCACGTGTTTTCATTTTTGGCAAGGAAAATTTATTTGAATTAATTTTACTCTGTACAGGTTGTCTAATAGTTTAACTTGACTTAGCAGACTCTAATTTCTTGAAAGCATCTTATTCATCATGCCAGTACGTTTTAAGCAGCTTGGTTATATCCACGCTAGCACTCTGTTTCTTGGAAGCATATGCTACAACGTTTGGCAACCATTGCCTTGGTTGTTGAGTACAGGTTCCTAGAAAGGGAACTAGGAACAGGTGTTCATGGTGGAGTGCCAAACAGGATTGATAATGAATGACGTACTGGGAAACCTTCTTCCTCTGTTCTTGATTTTAACCAGTTCCCTTACAGAGTTGTGTACTACAAAAGTTGGGCACTGATGAAGAGTTAGCCCTCCATCCTGATGGCTCCAGTAGTCTACTCCTCCTTTATCATCTTGGGAATATGGGTCAAAGTTAAGATAGCTAACGCAAGCTCTGCTTGCTTTCTTTTCCTGCCATTCCATTCATTCCATCCCAAATTACTTTTCTTACTAGGGGACCAGTCTTAATGAAAGTCAAAACTCCAAAACTCTCTCACCTGCTTTTGACTTCCCAGTAACATTCAGTCAAAAGTTTTGTTACGTATCTTTTGCAATTTGGCTATAACTTTTTTAAACAATATGGAAAGCAACCTTAAATGTCCTTCTTCTGTGTGTGAATCTCACCTTTTGAGACAGCCAGACTCCATGTTCCTACCTATTGAGAAGGCTGACCTAATACAAGGAGAGGTGTCCTCTCAGAATGGCCCCTGCTGATCTCCTGATTTGAGGGAATCTTCTTGCCTGTGCACCTAGCTTAGTTCCATTTGGAGGAAATTATATTCTGTATTCTTTTTTTCTCTTTTCTGCCACTGTGGAGCCTTATCTTTGTGCAACTGCTCTTGAGGCACAACTGTGGATACCATTTCTCAGCAAAGTAATATAACCCATAGTCCCTCATATGGACAGCTTCTGTGTGCTAGGCTTTAGCTCTCTTCCCCATTCTGAGTTTTAAATTAATCTTCATTAGTCAGAGAAAGATGTTTACATCCAGTCACACCTCTTTACCTAAACAACATGATATCATGCTAATACAACCTACAAGCCATGTTTCCTGTTTAATAACCTGGAAATGCAATTGAAATTTCAATCACAACGTTAAAAAATGAATCCTTGCACTCAGGGGGTCAAAGACGCAAGAAGTGAAAACAGAAATGCTCCACTTCCTCTGGTGTTTTGAAAGAAAACACATGTTCAGTAATCATATTTCAGAAGAAAACACATCTGATAGACTGCTTTTCTGTATTTCCTGCCTTCTTGTTCATTAAACTTACTGTAAAATATTAGGTATTTGCCTGCACTAGTACTTTCAAATGCTGCTAGTTGAGGAAACACAGCATGAAAATACAGACCTTTGCTTGTACTTTCAAGGTAAGACATGGTTCAGGCAATGATGTGGAATTAGAAGAGACATGTTAGCCAGAAAATCTGGAACTCAGTTCAAAACCTGAATTAAATGGAAAGCATCAACTTATAATACTACTTGCAGATTTCACTTACCTTCATTTAACCTCACACAGTATACAACCAGTCCATGTGCTGCTTTCTTCTAATAATTTCAACAACTGCTGCAAAATATATTTGGGTTCACTATCATTAGCTGCATTTTTATTTTTTGTAGAGGTAAAGTTCCTATTTCTTCCTGCAAAGGAAGAACCCTTCAACATTTGGTCCCACACTAGATGTATAAGACTGTTATATAGAATTTCATCCACATTCAGGACATGTTTTTTAACACAGTGACTTGGTATGTAAAAAGCCGAAAAAAGATAAATTGGGCCTGATTTACTTAGTTTTCTTATTAAACATTTAGTTGAATTCTGTACAAAAATGCTGGCCTGTAGTATGGAGTTCTGAGCCTTTGAGTACATCCTGTGCAACTCAAAATGAACAAAGCAGTGATTTTCAGCAGTCCCCTCCCACAATATACACACAAGTTATATTTAATAGGACTAAAACACTTAGGGAAAAGTACAGTGCTTTCCAGGGTAAACAGTCTACTCTCTTTGACAAAGGTCTAGAACATATTGCTCGCTTCGGACCAGTAGACAGTCTGATAACCAAAGATTGGAGATTACTTAACAACGAAAGTATTTGGGTGAGGATGACCTGACATGAAAGTATTGTTCTTTCCACCCAGGGTACTCATGAATACACATTTTAATGCCACATAACCAACATAATTTGTAGAGACCTTGCCCCTACTCTGGCCATCAACACATTTGAGTTGTAGCCAGGCACATCAGTCCACAAGTGAGAGAGAAAGTGAGAGAGAAAAAGAGTTGGCAGGCACTTTCAGCACTCTCTCCACAGCTAGCCACCTAAGCTCATTTTGCTTGGATCCTAAGGATCTGGTTTTTTGCTTAGCATTCTACTTTCTAATTTTGGACATTTACCACTTGCCATTCAGTTTTCACCAGTAGTCGTGACCAAGCAAGCTGAAATGCTAAAGGACAGCCCTCACAGCTCGTTGCAAGCACAGTACTCTGCAAGAGTCCGGTGTCATATGTGTTGTTCTAGTTTCATTTATTGTCAAGAGCTAGAGTTGTCAGCTAGCATTTCTCTTGTACAATTCTGCATGTATTCTTATCTATAAGACATGTCTTCTAGCCTCTTAATGTCTGCCTTGTATGACCATATGTATGCCCATCCCCCACTGGCTATGTGATAAAAATAATTTGTGAATCTTACATAGATCTGTCTTACCCAGTTAAAAGATGATCCTTCAAAAGAAGAGGGTTGGGAAAAATAATGGAATGGAATAAAATTAAATGTAAACAATGAAGAGTAATAATTCAAGATATAGGCTTCAATTATTTTTATTTTTTCAGATGTTTTCTTCAGATCCTAGCCTGAAGCTATATAATATTGTATATTGTAAAGAAATATTACACAGTTAGAAGTGAACACATATGCAGACATATGTGGGTGAATATACACACATATGGACACATTCACCTCTATAACACAGGCAGATGTTCAACTTAAAAACCATGTTCTCATTTCTTTCTCTGTGACAGCGTTACTTTCTTCATTGTGCATTACGCTTTGAACACAAATAGCATCCTGCTCCATTCCTTGTGCAGAAACCTTTACTTATTCATGTGCAAAATTTTTGGGATGACAAGAGTCATCTCAACTGGCCATTAGCTTCCAATCATTGGAAGGGGATTCCTAAAATGGCCTGAAAAATGAGCTTTGACTTAGCTGTTGCCTTCCCCTGCCTGCCCAACCCACACTCCTGCCCCACCACACTGTGCCAAACAGCAAAGCAGCACATCATGCAAAGGCACTGGTGTTCCAGTGACCAGGAGACACAGCACTCTTAGATACATAAACTCCTAAAAGCTATGAATTTTGTCTTATTCAACCAAAAGGCCTTCAAAATGGTCCATGGGGATATCAACATGCTAACTTCTGTGTAATGTATGAGAAAATGTGTGTGATTTTCTGTCTTGTATGTTTTTCATTGTTTCTGCATATATGGCTGCTGTTGTTCTAGTGATGTGGTTAAAGAATTATTTGCTACTGTTCTTATCAGCAATTTTTAACCAGCCCGAAACAGAGCCATTGCCAGGGTGTTTTTCAATTAATGATTAACACCCATGAAGATCTTCTACAATAATTAGTGCCATATAAAGTCATGGATACTATAAATCAAGAGAATCCAGGGTTAAAATACCCACAGACATACCCAGCACATACCCACAGACCAGTGACAGTGGAAAGAGCTCTTCCAAAAGCTCTGGTATCTGCTACACTTCTTCTTTGCTCTTTGCAGTATTCTTCCTCTGTTAGGGGACATGCACACATGCTACAGAAGTAAGAAAGTAGAAGAAAGGGCGTATTCCTTTCACAGGAAGGAATGTATATTTGCCATAGGAAAGCCAGCTCTATAATAAGATTAAAACAAACAACCGACCAACTGACCAACTCAAGCAGCTTGCTATTCTTTTTTATCCCCATGTCTTCTCGGAGCTGATAAATTAAATACCAGTGCATACCAAACCTTTGGGAGGAGCCTAAGAAAGGGTAGCAAGGCTTACACGATAGTTCGTTTGGAAAGGAGATCTTTCCAAGGGGAAAACATATGCAATGAGTGAAACCATTGCATATAGTTTCTAACTGTGATCGCAAACAGGCAGTTTTAAGTAGAAAATCGTCATTCAAATCTATAGCAGCAGTAGATAATACTACCTTTTATATGGAAATGTGTAAACATAGATTAAAATCAATGGCTTGGAAGAAAAAGGAGAATAGTTGAAGAGCTACTTAAAAAACACAACTTCCCACCAGCTCTTTTGGACAAACCTTTTAGCAAACCTTTCCTGTTTCTTCCTGTTACCAATCATCCTAATACGGTGACTGATTCCTTTAGTGCCGCACTAATGAAATAAAAGGCTATATTGACATTTGCAAAAAAAATTGAAAGCAGGCATGAAATTAGCACTGTAGGAAAGCTAGCTCATTTATAAGAATTAAAAAAATGCCCCAAGCTGCTAGTGTCTGCCTGCATTTATTGTCCTCCAAATGGTTTAGTATCCTACAAAGTGTTACGTCAGAGAAGCTTCGTATGTGTAAACTGATCCCTGTTTAAATCAGTGAAGCAGTTTTTTAGGATCAGGATCCCAGCTTTGTCTTTCAAAAGTATTAAGTATGTGACTGTGTATACTGCCATGCTGGAATTGCTATTGTAAGAGAAATGTGTTTTTTCAGCACTTTTTTTAACATGAACTATTTTAGCCTGGTTTTTCCTACGAATGTAATGTTTCACAAACATTAAAAGGATTTTAATAGCAATGCTGCAAGCTAACTGAATCAACTGGCAACTTATTTTAACCATTTTCTATAGAATATTGCATTAAAAACCCCAATCGAACTTTTTAAAAAATGCTGTATTACCTTCAGCTGCACAACATTGTTACAACTAAATTGTACCTCATACTTGGCCTCAAATATATGTAGGAATATACTGTATGAAATTAGATGGCTTTTTAAGTTTCCATTGCAGTGTAATGACATATGTGCAGAAGTCAAGTATCAAGGATGAGGTACAGAAAATAGAGCTCTTGGCCTTCACTGCAATTTATTGGTATTGTCAGGTTACTGATCTTCTTAAAAACCTGTTAGCATTTTCTAAATGCTAAGTGACAGAAGGAAAACATATATTCTTTCCTAGTTTTTGTGGATATTTTCTGTTCCCAGTTTCTACTTCTAAACTTCCACTCAAATTTCCAACTGCTCTGAGCCAACTGGGCATACAATTTTTCAAATAGTCTTCAGTGTACAAACACACAGGTACATTAGTGGGCATATGTTGTCAAGAAAATCGTAACCATTTCTGACAATCTCCATTCCTCAATGCAAGGTAACATGTACATATTGTATATACGGGTAACAAGCTACTTTAAATTTGAATTGCCATTTGAACATGGGAATTTGACTTCAGATCTGCTAACCTGCACCAAGATCTTGGCAATGGTCCTGACCTCTCTGTTTCGTTCTTTCTTTGTTTCCTTTACTGCTTCGTGCGCCTGGAAAGCAGGTTACAGTCATCACTATTGTATATATGTGTTTGCATGTGTGTGCCTTGATAAATTCTCTCTTTTGGAGTTCTGAATTTTTCATTTCAAGTCCAGCTGGTACAATTGTGAACTCATCCTTCCAGTATCCTCCTCTGCGTCAAATTGCCAGCTTCCAAAATGTTTGACCAAGTGTTTTGATTAAGTCTTCTGAGGAAAGCTGTCTGTATATTTGTGAAAGGGCATGCTCTGTGTAGGATGACTGTGTACAGTATAAATCTATAAAATGTGGAAGTGTTTATAAATTTATCTTCAAAATATTTATCATCTGTGTAACAAATGCAAAGTTATTTAGTGTACATCAGATTAATAAATGGGGATGATTTTTTGCTCTGCTATATTAAAATAAAGATATGTTCTCTGCAATGAATACATACCAGGTGTTATGATCGCCAGAATATTTTTATTCTCTATCGACAAGATACTACACTACCCACTATACAAAAAACCAGTTGTTTTATCTTAATTAGTTCTTTTATAACGGTTCTCTGTGTATCTCATCTTAGTGCCTGTTATAGAAGTTGAACATAGAGTAAAAGTAAACATGGAACAAGTTAATAAAGTTAAATAAGTTTAAGTGACTGTAAAAAAAAGATGGAGTAAAAGTTACTATAGTTGTAAGAGGTTTACTTAAGACTAAGTTCTTTAGTTAACCATCTGGGATTCATATTTTTATGGTACATAACTACACAAAATAGACACCTGCCCTTTCACTATATAACTGCATTGCAGGAGTATGTTATCAACAAAAGGGTCTAGTCTAACTCTGTGTGAAAAACATACTGCTGCAAAGTATAATGATCTATGAATCTGAAAGGCCAGTGGAAATCTATACAATAGACTATGGTTCCGTAAGAACTTAATATTCACAGGAAAAAACCCACCATCACCAACAAAACCAAACAACACATACTCAAAAAAACCACCCAAACCACCATACACACACAAAATAACCAACCCAGGAACCCCCAAAAGTGAAGCAGAACTGCAACAATATTAAGTTCATTGCATTTGTGCTTTTTGGACATCTAATTACAAAGGAGATGTATGATTTTGTGACTGTCCTTTAGCAACTAGGTTGTTTTGTGGTACAGTATGGAAAATAACATTCTGTATCTATTTAAGTACAACCAATAGAAGTACTAATTCATGTTTTAAGTCTCCTTAGATGTACGTCCTCATCTACCTGCATTTGAAGGGTACACTTCTCTCATTCCCTAGTGGAGATTTGTCTTCAAGTCTCACTCTGGGAAGAAATACTGTTCTTACCTTCTGCAGTTTTATGCAGATAT
The DNA here is from genome assembly GCA_013398955.1 of Callaeas wilsoni. Classification (NCBI taxonomy): domain Eukaryota; kingdom Metazoa; phylum Chordata; class Aves; order Passeriformes; family Callaeidae; genus Callaeas; species Callaeas wilsoni. The sequence goes on along the minus strand of VWPU01002604.1, from coordinate 10,207 downwards.
GCTTCACAGCTACTTTCAGAAATATCACCTGCCCTCTAGAAAACCCTCAGTAGCAGGGAATCTTGTGTTGGAGGACATCACCCTGCAAAGAAGGATACTTCACTTGTATGACAGCATTCCTCCAAATGAATTTTGGAAGCATACATACATATGCACACATATACATATATGCACACACACACATGTATACTCCTGGCTGACAAAGCTATGCTATCAAAATGGTGATACTTAATTCAGAACACTCTGTTTGTGTGTGTCCATTTACATATTTTGTGAGATGAGTGTGTAGAGACTGAGGATGCAAATGTTAGAGGGGGAGGCATTTTGTGGTATCCAGCATGGTATATCCCTGAGAACAAACGTTAAAATAGATCACGTGAATCCTCCATATGCCTTGCTTTCCCCTAGGATGCTAGCTAGACTATGATTTGTATTTAATCCATGGCAATTGAAAAGTTACGCAGGTTATATATTACATGAGATCAGTATCTAACCCAAATGCTCCCCAACCAATTTACTCATCTCTGGAACTTTTTAATAGCACTTTACTCTGGCAACAGAGATAAGACATATTGGCTGAAAGTTCTTCATAGATGTTCCTAAAAATATTAAGCTGAACTGAAAGTCATACGATTCTGTATATTTTCTGGTGTCACCATATGTAGATTTTCACAGTATACATGTTAATGCACTCTTTCTGCAGATGCATTTCACACCGTGTTTCTTGTGGTTCTCACAGTGAACCTAACTGATCTGATTAGGATTTCAGTAACGATTTTGCATTACTATAGCAGACTGAAACGGTACGTACTAAATAGCTTGGGAAGACAAAATGCCTGACTGAACTACATTTGGAAACATCCACATTATTCAATCTAGCCATTGTTTCCAGCTGTGAAAATAGAAAGACAAACCAGTATCAGCCTTATCAGTTCTTGAGTAAATTCCACTATCTTTCAGAAAAGCCAGACTGTCGAATTTCTAGTCACAGAATGACAAATTGTCAAAGTATTCCTCAAACACACTGTTATGGGCTGAAAAAGTAGGTACTTAAGAATCCTTAGCTGCAAGAATGAAGGGTGAAATGCCTGCCGTAAAACCTTAAAATGTTGCTTGGATATGCAGATAATTTGGCTGAATTCTGAGCAAATATAGTCTAGGCTACAGATCTGATCTTTATTCTCCCCCAGGCAAACAGCACTTTAATTTAGAAGTTTCATGATAATGCAGAGTTCAATTATTGCAGAACAACAGTTTTTTGCCAATGATTACAATAGACCTGAATTGTGTCTTTTATGACAGCTTGTTCATAATGCATTTAATTTTATTCTGTGCCCACACAGACTGCAGACCACTTAACCCCAGGACTTTCAGCGTGTATACAATTATAAATAAAAACATCCTTTGCTTTGCAGTTAGACTGGACTTTACAGACAGTCGGAATGAGAAATTAGATAAAACTAAGAGTACTCCACCTTCGCAAGAGCTCTGAAAGTGAAGCCACTAGTGGACTCTTGTATTTGCTGCATCATTTATCTTTGGCTGGCTGTCCTTGCACACACGCCCCATAGATTCCCTTGCAAACTCCAGGTTCTGCCTACAAAGAGCATTGCAGCATTGGTATTAGAATGAGACTCTCTGAAAGGCATTCTACCTGGTATATAGGATTACATACCAGTTTGGGTCTTTTTTCCCAGGTTTCTTTCCCATCCAACAGGTCCGGACCCTTCATGAGCTATTGTCTATGAATATGTTTCCCCATCCCTCCTATTCAGTCCATAAGGAGTTACAGAAACAACTGTTTTGATGGCGTTCAGTACAATTATATGAAAAGTAAACTCAGGCTGCTCGAGTTTTCAGTATGCAGGAGGAGTTTGACTTTGTCCCTTCAGTCTTTAGCTAAAATCAGAGAGTTTAAAATTTAAATTTAAAAAAAAAAAAAAAGCAGTCACAGCTGTTAGTAAAGATGCTGACGTAGAACAAAGGAACACTAAGGTGTTGATGTGCTTTTGAGTTACAGTAATATTGGTATTACACTGTTAATGTGAACTCTAACTGTGTCTTTAGTAGGGCTGCCATACCATGTTTTGTGATATATAGAATATGTAATTATTGAAGACAGGGATACAGGGTCAAATGGAGCCCAGTTCCCAGGGTAACACTCTGGACTGTGCATGCAAAATGCATATCAGAACTATTGACTAATCATAAACCAAAAGAAAAAACAGCTGGGTGCGAGAACACATCTGTCTAAGAAGTCATCTGTAATTAAATATGTTACTTTGCATTGTTATTGTTACACAAATGTTGAAACCAAGGAAAACTACCTGTTCACAGTGACACAAGATCTTTCCTCTGTGAAAGCATTAACACTGACCACGTTTGGGGAGCATATTTTACTGTCAGTAACCTGGTTATGGAAAATAAACTGGTGCACACTGAAACAGTGCAATTGCCAAACTGACCTACAGGTAGAGCAGGAAAAATAACTAACGAAAGGAAGCGGAAAGGCCTTATTAATAAAGCTCCCAGAATTCCAGCTGTCACTGCTCGGCAGCAGACCGAGATCCTTCCCTCACCCAGGCACCACACACCTTGTGAGACGGGTGAGCAGTGTCCTTACCCAGGGATTAGCTCATCTCTGACATGTGTTTTGGTGGAACACACGTCCAAAGTGGAGGCAGCTTTGGGCCTCTCCGCAAGCAATGCTGCCATAACCCAAGGAGCCAGTGCCGGGATACCAGTGCTCCCCAACCTACACAAGATGCTGATTAATTTTTTGCTGCTCATTTTTCACGTGCTTATTTTAATGCTACAGACACAACTGATCTGGAATCTGGTTATCTGAGGAATACCTGTTTTCTCTTCTGAAAACAACAAAGGTGCTTCCAGGAGTGTAATTCAAACAGAAGCCATTTTGATTTAAATAAGAGGAGGCTGCTGACACTGTGTTCCCTGTGAAGGGTCCTGGATGCTGGGATTAGCTCTCCTGGCCGAGCCTCCTGGAGCCTGAATTTTTCAGTCTTTTAGACACGTTCTTCATTTTTTTACACTAATGTGAATAATGAGGAGCTTTTCAAAAGGCTGGAGCTGTGCCAGTGGAAAAGTGATGGAAATAAGAAGACCAGAATTAATCTAGTGGAAATCCATGGGAGTTCAGCCTGTGCTTTATCTGTGGGGCAACTGTTGGCAGGCAAGAAATAGTTGTAGGGTTGCCTTAGCTGTCACTCAGTATGCTGTAAATGCAAAGCTCCTAATGCTGTGCCTCAAGAGTAATAAATAAATAAAACATTAATGAGTGAATAATGCATAGACTTTTAGTGGAGTGGAAACATTGCTAAGCACATGCAATCACAAAGAAGCACACAGATGCTGTGTTACAAAACCAAAAAAATGCCACTCCAAAACCCATAAAAATCCCCCTCCAAAAGAAACACTGCCACAGGCAGACCACTTAGAGCTTGTGGATAACATGTGAGGAAACAATCAAGATTTTACTTTTGCTACATCCAGCTCAATAAAGAATGCTTTTTTCCTGAAGCTGTGAGCTGCAGCCGGCCACAGATGTTCCCTGCTTTCAAACAGTTCTGAATTCATTTTTATGGTTATTCATTATGTCTAGACAAGGAGGGTCAGTCCACTCCGAAGTACCCTGTTAAATGAATAAATATTTATTCCAACAGGCAAATGGAGAAAGCTCTTTTCTGGCGGGGTGCTGGCAGAAAGATTTCTACCTCTGTCTTGCTAAACTCATGCCACTTTTGCAGGAACCAGGGCATTTGTCCAAGACATTTTGAACAAATACTCCTTTTTAAAAAAAACCTGTCCAAGCAGAGAAACTGGTTTCTTAGGTAGCTTGACAGACAAGATTTAACAAAGTCTTGCCCAGGTGGGGAAAGCAGAGGGAGCCCTCACCTGATAGGAAAGGGCATATAAAAGTACACCTTCAAAAAGCACCTTCAGTAATGTTAGATGCGTGACATTTAGGCAATTAGAAGTAGACACAACAAGCTATGGTATAACCTGGTATTCGCACTCCAGTACTGCTTCTCACTTTCAGCACAGGACACATCACTCCAGCTTCTTCTACACTTAAGCAGCTTTTTGGGAGCTGAGCTTCTGAAAAAGAAAACCACAGCTTTTGGGCAGCAATGAGGAACATTAAGTCAGCTTAGTCCCATGACTGAGATAATGGTGTGATCCTACATACAGCCCTGTAAGCACAACCATGTCAGCATGAGCAGTGTTTCTCCAGTTTGTGACAAGCAATCTAGGGCCTGGGAAGAGTCACTGGGGAGTCACAGTATTGCTTTCTCCAGTATGTCAGTATTTAAAATAAAAATCCCTGGATTTACTATTGAATTGGAAATCACGAGGTTTTTCTGACAAAAACGCTGGAGGATATACAGCTATTCATATTTCCAGGAATGTTTTTGCTAGTTTTCCCTCAAAACGCAAGGTCTAAAAAGGCTATTTTCATCAAAACAACTGAAGTGTGGGTGCTTAAGCACCTTCTTACTTTGGCAGTTGGAGCTTTAAGACAAACAACGTGAGATTTGCAAGTGCAGAAAGAAGACAGATTTGTGACACTGAAGTAATTTCTCCAACCATTTTCTTTTTCAGGTGTCAATGCTATAGAAATACACCCTTTTACACACATCTGATGTAACACTTTACTCTTTAACATGCCTTTAAATGCACATCTTCTGGTTTCTTTCTCTACAAGTTTGGTCAAAGTTACTCATGTGTTTGTTTCTCCTCCCTCCCACAAACTGTTTCTTTTGCTTTTAAAAAATGAGTTTTCAGTTTTATCAAATAACAATATAATTTAGTTTCTTTTATTTATATTGATGCCCAATAGAGCTCAGTTAGGCATATTTACAACTACCTTGTCTCACTCTAGCAATCATTACAAAATCTGAGGGATGTGTTCCTCTAAATATTGAGGTTTGCTGTTTAGTGTTGCTTCTGACCATATGACAGGACAGTTCAGAAGTTAAAATCACTTCCTCAATGGGAAGGAATCATTGCTGCTGAGAGAGAAAGGCCCTTCAGTTCTTTTGTTACAGGTCTCCATTTAACCCGCTATTCAGTTCACCATGATATTTTGAATTTGTAAAATCTCACATTTCTTTAGGATCTTTAGACTGACATAGCTCCGGTCTAGCTTGAGCTTACTATACCTTTTAAATTAAGGTTTCTACTGTGACCACAGGCCACTCATTGGAAAGGAAGAGCTGAGAAGAGAATGAGGGAAGCCAGGGCTGGGTTGCACCATCGCCTTTCCCCTCTAGGCACACAAGGAAGGGAACAGAGGCAAGTGATACCTTTCGCTTGCTTTTTCTGAGCAGGGGACTTACAGTCTCCCCACTGACACATTCTGTATTTTCTCCAGGATCCCTGTGGCCAATTATGTGATGACTTAATTGTTTACTTACCTCATGATAATAAATAATGCATAAGATGAATACTGTGCTGAGAGGAAGGCAGTAACCCAGCACAGCTCCCAGAGCTGATCCCTTTCCCTGCAGAGGCAGCTGCTTGCAAGAACCACAGCAGACCATAGAGGCAGCTGTGCTGGGGACACTTCCTGATTTTGTGCTCCTAGGATAGCCTTGAGACCCTCTTGACCTTTGAGTTGAATTCATAAACACAGCAGCTGTGGCCTTTTCTCTGCAATTTATACAAAATTATTAGTCTGGGTTCACCTGGTGTTCCCACTAGTAGCATTGTCAGCACACGGGGACACCAGCTCACAATGCCCTTGTGAGTCACCCTCACTTTGGCCACCTCCGATATCCAACAGGGCTGAGGGAGCCCTCCCACCATCCTGAGGCACTGAGAGTCCATTCCACTAGGCAGGGTAATGGACTGCCATTACCCTGGCAGCACAGGGAGCATAAAGGGCAGCAGGACATTTTTGGTTACGACACATTGCTGTTGGGTTTGCACAAGCGCCGTGTGGCACGTCCAGTTTAAGCTTGTCAGCCTTTAATTAGCTGTAAGAAGGAAACAATTGAAAAGGTCCTTGCGGTAACTGGGAGCCTGCCTGAAGCTAATCTTCTTCCGTATTGTGCTGCAGAGATTCAGTCTGACCCGCCCAAGGAGCAGCTCCCCACTCCCACTTACCAAGGCGATCTCTCCAGCCCAGGCTTTCTCTCCTGCAAAAATAAAAAGAATGTGGACTTTCTCTGCAATAACTAATAGGAAAAAACAATAAGCAAATAAATCAAAACAAAAGCAACCGAACAAAACCTCTTTTAAATTAACAAATGCAGTTTTCCTTTCTGTAGGAAAAATGCAGCCAGCCAAGGTGTATGATTTAATAATAAATTCAGGTATCATCACAAAAAAAGTGATATTAAAGCCTTTGTTTCCAACAAAAAGCCTAGTGTCTCTAATTACCTGCATGTACTTGCGTCACTGCTACATAAGCCACCCAAGAATTTCAAATATCAATATCCTTCACCATATAAAATCCCTCTGTATACAACAAGACTGTCAGGAAACATGAAGCAGCAGAGGCCTCTGCAGTTTTTTGATCCAAGTACAGGCAATGTAGGAAGGGTACATTTTCATCCCTTCCTTCTTTCAGGTTATTTCCCTCTTTAGATCTGGAGAACTCCAGAACGGCCTCTGAACACACAGCTGTTGTATTTAAATACAGACTATTCATTCCTAGCTGGCTCTCACATTCCGTCCCTTCTGGGGCACAGTGTCCCTCACAGGCAGGTGTGGAAGTTGGAGCTGGATTGTTAGTACGAATGCAGTGGGAAGCATGTTACCCGCAGCACAGTGTCCTTGAAAATATGGTGAGGACGTTGATCTTAAGCTCCATTAAAGGACCCAGAGAATGAACAGGAAATGTTCACATTCAAACATTTACTCTAGATAGCTGACTACACTGATTTCTTTAGTGCCTGCTTCTTTGTAACATATAGATGTTGAGCGTTTGTGTATGCTCATAAAAAAGAATGTAGTGTCCATAGTGTTTGCTCTGGTGTAGGCTGCCTAAAATCTGTGGTTGACTTTACATCTTCTACTGCACTCAGGTTCCCATAAGAAAGTGGGAGAACCCACAGCCTTTCTTGCAGGGAACCTTTCCAGCCAGTCACAGCTGCAGCAGGACTTTGGAAGGGCAAGAAGGAGGAAGGAGAGGAGGAAGGTGCAGAGGGGCTGCTCCCCCACCCCACACAGAGCACCCAGAAGTTTACAGGCACAGGCTGCAACTTCTCCGCCTGGTCTCTGCCAGAGGTGTTTAAATCTTCATACCACAAACAGCTGATGGAATTTGCCTTTAAACTCAGAAAAGCAGGGATTAAGAAACCTAATGCAGAATGTCATGAGCAGGCCTGCGTGGCTGCTGCTTGTTACTCCAATATTCTTTTACCTGTCTCAGTTCCCACTGAGAGCAGTTGGTTTCTGTCATGACTGTTGTTCTGCTAGCATTACAGAGGTTACTGCTGCCAAAAAACCATTCTCACTTCTCCCTACCCTGGCCTTTCATTTCTTACCCTGGTCTACCCCCTGCTCTAAGCTGGCACTTGCATTCGAGAGGCAGCTGCGTGAAAGCAACAAACTAACTGCTGGCCTAAGAAATAACCTTAATAAGAGAAAAAAGTTATTTTTCAATCTGGGACAACTATCTGAGTCCCCATGTGGTGACAAAAACGCTGGTGCCAACCTAGAGCAAGGACACCCATGGGGAGGTGGAAGAGGAGGGAGGGGACACATTGCAGGCACAGAGGCTGAGAGACAGGGATGAAAATTGTCTCAGCAAAGGCGTCAATATACGTGCGTGTGACACCATGTCTGCACACACCCTTGTCTTTCCAGCAGGTAAGGGAATAAGAAAACTCACCAGAGACTGGCAATATCACACAGAGACCCTCTGGGGCTTTGGCAGATTGTTCCTGTCGTAAAGAGACCCCTCTGTCACTGTATCACACCACATCCACACAACCTGCAGACCAGGCTAAGCATTTCTCAGAGAGAAGTGCTGTCACTTGAAACATGATGCAGTTGTGACAAAATGAAGCTTTTCAGGGGGAAAAGGCTCCTTGATTTTAGTTAGAAATATTTTTTTTAAGAAAACTTTGAAGTATCTTTCTTTGACTAAAGGATAAAAGATGGAGAAAGTGTTCTACAGTACATTCTTGACTTAGGCTATGCAACAGTGTAAAAGGCTGTAGAAATGGTCATTTAAAGCAAATGCAAGATTTTCAATAAACTCTTTAAATTTTGGAAGCCCATTTATTCTTTTCCATGTTGGGTTTGCTCACCCACTTTCTTTTACAAGAGAAGAAGTAAGTAAATGGGTGTTTGTTTAAAACTCAGGAAAGCGTTCAGAAAGCCAAGTGTAGACTGCAGCTCTGCTGGTTCTTGCATCACACACCTCTGCTGTAAGTCATCCTCCCTGATCTCTAGGGATGGAGGAAAAGGCAGCAGAGGAAATCAAAAGGACCTCAAGAAAAACAACAGTGTTTCCTCTTAGGTGTTATTTTCTCCTGTACCCTGTCAGTATTTTCTTCCTAAATAATCCACATCTTAAGTACTATCAGGAGTGTGTCTTTCCCCACCTCAGCGAGCCATGCTCAGAACAGCCAGAGATGAGCAAAAAGGGAATGAGCAAAACAAAGTCCTCGCAAACAAGCTACAGACATCTTCAAACCTGTGGGAAACCACAGAGGAGACTCGATAGATCCAGCAGTGTTTTATTTTGAAACACAAATGTCTGCAATCTTCCAGACAACCTGCAAACACACATTAAGAGTCACCTGGTACCTATCATTAAAATACAAGCATGCTCAGGTGCATTGTGTCCCACGGGCAGGCTGTGGCTGTGTGCAGACACTACTTCATCCTATCTTCCAGAAAACTTCATGGTAGGGGCTTAGCGACTGTCAAGAGGATATAGTCCTGCCCTATAATGCACATCCATTTGAGAAACCTCTGTCTCCAACCATCTTCAGGTGCATTTCATAGTGACCTGGGAGCCTGTGGCCACAAAATGTGAATCATGGATTCATGGGTTTGCTGCTCAGCTGTCCAAAATCAATCCCTTTCTGACAGGGACACCCTGGAGAGGAGTCCCAAATGGAGGAACATGCCTAGGTCCTTCACAAAACCCCTTAGAAAGGAGCACCAACATGGAACAGGTCCACACAAGTACACCCAACTCCAAAGGTGCCCTGCAGATCATGGTGATGGCTTTGTAGTTTGGCAAAAAGACTGCTTGTGGGGAGTGAAAACTTTTCAAAAGAACAAAACTACAGGAGCGGGTCTCAGGCTTGGTTCTTCCCCTCTCTTCAGAGTCTGCTCTGCCAAAACGCCACAGCGGAGGTTCCTTGGCCTTCTACACTGTGGAATTTGGTTTATTTGAATTGTTTGGTGGTTTAGGGTGGTGTTTTTTGGTTTGTTTCCCTTTTTTTCTGAGGATTTGCATTGATTGCTGGTTTGGGGTTTTTTCCTGCATTTGGAAGGGAAGGGTTTCTTCTTTTTGATTTTTTGTTTTTCTTTTCTTTTCTTTTCTTTTCTTTTCTTTTCTTTTCTTTTCTTTTCTTTTCTTTTCTTTTCTTTTCTTTTCTTTTCTTTTCTTTTCTTTTCTTTCTTCCTTCTGGGTTTTGTTTTGCTTTTGTTGTTTGCCTTGCTATTTTTTTTGCCTTGCTAGCTTTTGAGAGGGGGTTGAATTTCATTTCTTTCCACTTAATTTTTAGGTTTTCTGGTTGGTTGGGGTTTTTTTTTTGTTGTTTTCTTTTTCATTTGCTTTGGGGCTTGGGTTTTTGTGTTTTGGTTTTTTGTTTGTTTGTTGTTTTTTGGCGGGTTTTTGTGTGTATTTTTGTTTTTGTCGTTTGTTTTGGGGAAGTGTTTTGATTTTGGGGTATTTTGGGGGTTCTTTTGGTTATTTTTTCTTTGCTTTGGGGCTTGGGTTTTGGTTGTTTTTTTGGGTTTTGTTTGTTTGTGGGTTGAGGGTGCGATTTTTTTTTTTAGGTTCGTTTTTAGGGTTTTGTTTTGTTTTGTTTTCCCTTCTTTCTCTACTTTCTGACCTGGGGCTTTTCTGCGTTCTTTTGTTTGTTTGTTTGCTCCTCTCTCACTTTCCCTCTCGCCTTTTCCTTGTTTTTTCGCACTTTCCCCCCTCCCCGCGCCGCTCCGCCGCGCACACGCGCGGCCCCGGCCCCGCTGGAGCCGCCCCGGGTGGCCCCGGCCC
>VWPU01002603.1:0-43537 GCA_013398955.1 Callaeas wilsoni | reverse complement strand
TCTTGATGTGTCAGGATCTCCACAATGTGCTGTGCAATGAAGCGGTAGCTCATCGAGGGCTTCAGGCTGAGACTTCCCCTCAGATTCCTTGGAGTGGTTTGTGGCAGGAACTCAGATGTTTGACCTCAGATTGCCAAAGAAATCTCAAAACTGTAGCACATGTATTATGTTTCTCCATGTCTTTCTAGTTAGACAGGAAAAGCTCTGCCAGTTAACGTCAGTAGAAAATGATGGATTTTACTCAAGTTATAACAGAGACACTCAGGCATGAAGCAGACATTAAATGAGCCTTAATTTTTGATAGGTGGGTTGCTTGTTCCCCTCAGTGACAGCTGAATGAAAACTAGTATTGCACTATTCTTTAAATGTCTTGCCATTAACTATGTGCAAATATAACATTTAGGGTGCAAGAAGCACGAGAGAGCTGACTTTTCACAGACCTCTTTATAGAGGACTATTTCTATTTATCTCACAGGCTATAAATGATTAAAAAGCAATCAAAGAAGATATAAAAGTATCACTGAGATCTAAATGAAAGAACACAGGGAATACATGTATTCTACTTGTTGAAATAGAAGCATTTGAACACCTACCCACGAGCTTCCTTGCGATACACAGCGTGATTTGCTTTAGGCATTTTAACAGTGACCAAAAAAAAGACTTCTAGGAAACATTTCTACAGAAATGTGCTTCCGTAGGCTTCCCTGTGAGTCCTGTGTGGAGAAGTTAAGGATCACTTGGTGAGCTACACGCTGCAGTCTGGAACAAGCACTCTGTAGTAGCTATCAAAAGGTTCTGATTATTTTGTGTATCTGGATGGACAAGACATTTAATAAGTCATCTCAAAGGATTAACACAATACCATCACAGACTGCTTTGTCTCTAGCAAGTCACACACAGGGGCTGGACAGTGCGTATTCTCCTGGAGGCTCTGATCTGTGGCTTTAAAATGGCATTGTAGGAAAAGGCAGAAGAGGCCATTTGGAGTTTCTGTTTGAAATAAGTAGGTTTTTAAAATATTTTTTTCTTCCTATGGCCAGACAAAAAGTGACAAAGTCGCAATTACAATGGGACATTCAAATTCACTCAAAAAAGGACTCTTCCCCCACCCTGCCCCACTGTTCATTTTTCAGTTTTTTTGACTGAAGAGATTTTCTTTTTCTTAATATGAAAAGGAGCACACAGTCCTCTGGATGGATTTTTTTCCTATGATATTGATTCTGGCTCAAGTTCTGTAGATAACTGTTTATCCATTCAGTATTAAGCACATAAGAAAATATTTGACTAAAGAAGAAAAAACAAAGGTATGTAAAATGCTCCTTGGAAGTGTGATTTAAATCAGGAGACGTATTGTTCTGAAATATGGCATTGCTTTTATTAGTAATTGATAATTATAGTCTTAAGGTTTGCTAATTTATCTATACTACTGCTCAGCAATAGAAAAACATCTCTGTGTTATCAACACTGTCTCCAGCAAAAATCCAAAACACAGACCCAAACCCAATTCTATTATAACCAAAGCAAGAGCAGAGACAAAAAGTTTAAAATGCGTATATAATTTGGAAGATGAAATGCTTTGGTTAGAGCATAAAACTGAATTTCTGAACAGACTTCAAGCTACTCCACGTAATATAATTTCATGTGGTTGTCATTTCTGCTTTTATTGCTCAGTGAGTGGTGAGACATTGTGTGACTAGACAAGTTTTATCTTACTGGAGGATTTCTTAAGAAGGCTGTTTTACATTTTGCTGAAATGTCAGTTATTTTCCAGTTAAATCAAGTTTCCAATGAGCTTTTTTAGGAAACTTCCACCAGTCTCTTTCATCCCCTCAAAACTTCAAAGTTAGGTTCAAATCTTGAATACTCACTCAATACTTCTTTACGTTTTCTGTGATGTTTGTAGAAAAGTGAATTTGGAAACACAAAGCCTGTAGTTAGAAGGACATGAGGGCTGAGGTGAAAAGCACCATCAAAGGAGGCACCTGGTGGGACAGAACCTCGCCATATGCACTCTGATTCTCTAGCAGGCCACATTAAAAAAAGGACTTAAGTAGGTATCCTGGTGTGCCTAAACCCTAGAAAAATAATTTGCATAATATTTGCTTTTATGTGCTCCTTTTATCACTTTCTTCAGTTTGTGCCACAACATTCGTGCTTTCTTAATGCTGTTTCAGAGTGTGAGTTAGAGTGTTTCCTTTCCCTGATAGTACATAGCTTGACAGAAGTCTGTAAGTTGTGATTGCAGCATGCCTCCTGAGTAAATTACTTTTGCAGTCTCTGGCTAATTTGGAATTGTTAGGAGAAATATGTCTGTATTTTACTTTTGTCTCGGCTATTAACAGCCTTTTTGCAAAAGTTTTGGGTTCTTCCAGTGATAGAAAACCCTATATTTCCCAATTTATTTATTTCCAGATCCGCATGAGGGTCTGGATCCAGCAAAGTCTGGTTAAGGTGCTGAACTGCAGAAAGAAGATGGTGATAAAGGGTTGCATTTCTTTAGACTGTGTCCCATGTGATCCTTTTAGGAGCACCCTCATGGGACTTGAAAAACTTGGAGGAGGAATCAAGGTATAAGGAGCAATAATCATCATCAAGAATTTAAATTTTTAGATCCATTCTCGTTTGTTAGGGGTTTTGGAATCCATTAGGCTGGAAGTCACTATAAATATGCCTGTTTCTGCTCTCATAAATTGTTTCCCCACAGCCTACTGAAATAAGCAGATGCCACTGAGGATAATCATAGCATCTTCTCATATTTTAATATAAACTAGCTTATCAGCTGATAAAAAAAAAGCATGCCATATAATCAAGAGAAATGAGATAAATATCAGCATATTAAATCATCTCTACCCATAACAATTATTATGAGCATTCAGCACCTAAAGGTGAGAACGTCCTTTGTGAAGAGAAGCAAACTTCTGCATATATAAAAGAAGATCAACTCAACAAGTAATTTTCTATAGTCCATTTGTAATTACCTTTGATATTGAGCAAGAATTCTCTCTTTCAGAATCTTTTATCTACCACTCTGTCCTTGGATTAAAACACTCTTTATGGCATCCCATTTGTTGCTATGGAAATGAATGTAATGACAGATTCAATATTGTGGATTTTCTGGAAGGAAAAGTATGGGAGAAAGAATTGGGAGGGGGGAAAAAAAGGCAAATATTGAATTTGAATAGTTTTCTTTTGGAATTAGCAATTGTGAGAAAAATGGATATCGACTGAAAGAAGAATGGCTTAGAATCTAATGGGTGCACAAGGTTTTGGATCTGTAAGGTTTTGTTTTGTTTTGCTTTTTTATTTTGCATTTTTCTTTTTGTGATGAGCAACTGTTCATGCCATGGAGTCCATTGAAGTCAGTCCTTCATGCTTGTGCAAAAACTACTCCAGAAACAATGTTAACTTGCTGCTCTGGAGGTGGTTAGTGCCTGGAAATCTAAGTAACTTCTACATTTTCCTTCTCACCTGAGGGAATGTTTGGATCTCTACTTTTTTCCCCCTTTCTCCAGGAGAACACATGATGCAGGCGTAATTGTTTCCTCAGGGTGCTTTAGGATCCTGTCATTCACCATCAGGAGAGGAGATGGGCTTTCCTGTAGCTGCAAAACCTGTCACTTTTCCAATAAATTGAAGATATTTGCCTTCAGTAGTAAATGTTTAATGGATAACTAAGAAGAAAGGGATGGGTCAGTATGTTTTCTCTGACTGTGCTCTCCAGCAATGTTAATAACTGGAGGAATGAATTGGGATTGTGTTTCTGAGGTCCATTACCTGCCCTCAGGGAACAGTATTACGATCTAAGACCTGTGAGCTGCAAAGGATGGAGGTGTCCCCCCGCTGCCTTGCTAACATAAGCATATTTTAGCCAAAGCAAAACATATTTAGCATATTTAGCTTCTGCTACAAAAGTTTAGCTCCATTCAGCTGTGTCTGAAGGAAGTGCCACAGACAGTGGTCTCAGGAGCCAAGGGTCCAGCCTCTATCATTGTATTCCCTATTTAACTAAAGCTGCCTTCCAGCGTTTATTGCTGCATGTTCAGCTACCAGTGACAGAACTTTGCACAGATAGTGCTTTAACTTTCCCTCTGAACCTGGAGGACAGAGGTTTGACTCTCTCCATAATCTGTTTCAGTGCTCAGCTCCTCTTAGTCACAACATCCATGCTGCACTTCCTAACGTACACTATTCACTTTTTCTTTGTAGCATCTTTGTTTGTTTGTTTTTGTATTTAAGGAATGTTGTACAAACCATGCTCAACTGCCTTGTCACTAGGCTAACCAGTAACAGCTGTCTCAGTCTTTCCTCATAGGTAATATTTTCAAATCATAGAATGATTTTTTATTTGGATTCCTTCAAATTTGGGCATGTCTTAGATGTTGCAGTATCCCACATGGATCACAGTACTTTAACTAAGATTTTACCAAAGCTGAAATTAATGAGAGATCCATGCACTTCCCTCATAGGCTTTCTTTCCAGTAGAAAATATCTACATTTCATCAAGACTGATTGTTTCTTTTCCAGTAATATCATAGTACTGATAATTTTTCAGCTTGTGACACACAAGCTAGATCCTTTAAAAAGGATCCTTTTTAAAGGATCCTGTCCTAGATCCTTTAAAAAAAATCAGCTGTTTTGATAGCTGTTCTAGGATCTATTCCAGTCCATATTTGATTAACATTTTTATGGTTCTGCATGGGGCAATATTGTCACCTACTCCAGGGTAGTGCAATCCTTCTGGGAGGAGTCCCATTTGGGTGTGCACAGCACAACCTGAGCAACAGGGAGCATCGCCTAATGCGAAACCTGTTGTGTGGAGTCTGTCAGAATGAGAGAAAAAGCGTTGCTGGCAGCAGGTGATTTGTCATCCATGATTACACCTTGAACATCACAGCAGCTAAAGTTTAGTCTTGTGGTCATCAAGACCACGCAGGGTTTCAGTCCCACCCTTTCAAAGTAATGATTAAATTCAAAATAACATGCACTCCCTCTTTGTAAAGGTGTCATCTATGAGATGTATAGCCCACAAGATTTTTACGCTCTGCAGTTTTATATCTACAAAAGTGTGCTTTGATCAGGTTGGTGATCTGCCTTTTAATGGATCAGGAAGCCCTAATTAATTATTAATGCTTTGTATTTAATGTTTTATGGCAAAGCAGTAAGGAAAAAGCTTTGCGAGTGGATAGTAAAAACATTTTGATCTATTTTTTGGCCAGAGTTTTATCAAACGGAATAAGTTATCCTGAAGACAAAGTATTTTAATAAATTAGAGATATCAATAATATTTGGCAACACTAGCAATCAGCATGCTCAAAAAAGTCTTTATTAAGGATATATTTTCAACACCTTAAGCAATATTTTTCATACTGCAAGTTATGGGCAGTTTTTATATATGTCTGGGGGTTTTTTAACACATTGCAGTTTCTGAGAGAGAACTCATAAGCGCATCTATCTGGTGTTGGTCATGCATGTGTAATTTTGCATTTCTATTGAAATATTGTGTGAAACTCAGACAGTGAGGACAATATCAGCAGGCATACACAATCAAAGACTAAGTAAAAAGTCTTGAGTTAGCTTCAACTTTGTTGGAAACAAATTCCTCCCTTTTTTCACAAACTGAGTTTCTTAAGAAAATGAGAATTGTGAGTCGAACATGCTCACTCGTGACTATTTAAATAGTCAAAAGTGAGGGTGAGGAAAGCAGACAGTTTCCATGCATTGTCTCCTGCACTGATCATCTTACACATGATGAAATCAAATTAATCCCTCAACTGATGTGGAACAGGATCTGTTCTCCAAATATTCTGGTTTGCTCATTTTGTTTCCCATATTGATAAACCCAAGCTATTTTCATGACTCTATTTATTCACCAGAGGAACTCTTACACTGCTACCAAAAATGCTTCTCATGGCATTTTCATTTCATGTGCTGAATCAATTACAATGTGTGACCTCCACTTAAAGAAACTGATGGTTCCAACATTTGTGAATTGAAACAATCTATGGGGCGTTTTCAAGATTAGCTTTTGCAAGGATGAAAAAAATGATGGTGTGACACAAAAAGAGTTACTAGATATTCAAGTATCACCTGATTGAGAGGTTGTGTCTCATTGCAAGAGCAGGAGAAGCTCTTGCAGAGAGTGGGGAAAGGAAGATTTGCTTCCCCTTATCTCCCTGAACCTGTGTGTGAGCCCTTGTCTTGGGGTATGGGCTACTTTGTCTTGTGTTGGAAGTTGTTTCTAGAGGCTGAAGTTGAGATTGCATCATCGAAATCACTGATGATTAATGCATTTTGGTGAAAAGAAAGGGTGCTTGGCTTATGCTGCTGAAGTGGACGGCTGTACTGGCAACCTCTGCTTTGCTGCTGCTTCTTCTGATAACAAACTAATACTGTCTACCCTAATGTCCTGGAGTAACCCTTCAAAACTACTCCCATCAATGGCTAGGAGGTTACTATGAGTTATTTCACCTTTAAAATCGTTCTTATGCTTTTCTATTTAATTGAAGATTTACAATTACTGAGTAAAGCCCATGAAGATGTCTTTACTTGTATGAGAATTTTGAATCAGCACATTTGTGTGGCTTTAAAGACAAGACTGCAAAGAGTAGAGGTCTTCATCTGACTTTTAGAAAGCAGAGGCAGAGGCCCTCTAATTGCTGCAGTCCTTTGACTAATTACCTCTTAGAGCTATAGCTGAGCCTCAATTGATTCTGTAATAATTGGGTGTTACCAGGGAGGATGAATATCAGAAAGAGCATCTTTGGTAGGAAAAGATTTCCAAGTTAGGTGCATTGTAATTATTCAAGGACAGACAGCTTTGAAAAACAAGCATATAAGAAGGTCAGGCTGAGCAATTATTTTGGTTTAGAATAACCCTTCTCCGGGATGTTATTACTTGTCATACACAGCACAAAGCTCTGATCAGTGTCAGGAAATGGCCAACAAGCTTCTGCTTCTGACTGCTGGGGTGAACCAAAGCACATGTGAAGGTGTTAGAAAGAGGCAGCTCTCTGACAGTAAATGGGAAACTCTAAAGATTTCTGCATCAAGCAATAATTTTCAAATGTGAATTAATCTCTCACAGTGCTCAGTGTGTTGGATTTCAAGTATTTTTTTTTAAGTCTGGCTGTTAAATCTTGCAATAGCAGATCTGTAAAACGGGGTAGCTGATGCAGGGGCATGAGATTGCAGCTACTAAAAGTTTTGCTAAAGAATTTGAGTATTCAGTGGTCTAAGATGATGGCAGAGTTAGAACTGAGGGTTACAGAGGAGATGCTGGCCTACACCTAAGTACATCTCATCTTCCATATACTCTAAGATAACACACTGTACTAAAAACTTCTATGTATATTTTCATTTTCTTGAGGCGTAAGGCATGAATTTATGACTGAATTCTTGAAATTCGTTGTTTTACAAATTTTACTTCTATTTCTTGCAAGAAGTGGTAAAGAATGTCTATACATATGTGTATACATTTTGACCAAAAACTAATATGTTACAAATTACAAAACACAGGCAGCTTTTTCGGTAATTTTTTGGTTTGATTTTCAGTGCTAGAGTGGCAGCTAGGGATGTTTCAGAAGTAAGATACTGTTTTTTCTTCTCTCTCTGACTGGCAGCAGGACAATTATTCTAATAAAGCGGGTAAATATTATAGCTCAAGTAAAAGGAAATGCACAGAATCAAAGCTGCGTATGAAACTTGCTCCTAGAGGCACCCAACACAGAAACTGGACAGTTCCTTAATATTTCTGGAGAGAGCTTCTGATCATCTGGGGAATTAAGAACTATTGTTGCAGTCGTAGCTGGTAATTTTGGTAGCTCCATCAGCTTCCCTGTGGTTTGACGCTGGAAGGCAACACCACGTATCTGTTTACACAGAGGCAGAACACTGCAAAATGTACCTGGGCTTTATGGAATATATCTGAATAAAATCTTCAAATCATGTCCCAGAGTGCTCTGGGCTCAGATTCAAACAGCAAAACCTGCGCTACATTCTCCAGTGGCACAGATTCCCATATTTGCAAAAACATCTCTCTAGACAGGGCTCTGGAGGGGTTGTGTCCTGAATACAGTAAGACCTGTTTCAAAGCATGACTGACACCTCTAACTGACTGTTGATAGAAATGTTGCTTTCTCCTAAAGTGGGACCACACTGAAACCAAGTGTAAGAGCTCAGGAAAATGAAGGAGGTAAGAAAAAAATGAAGAAAGCTTGTTTTTGTCTGATAATGTTTGGTTGATTTTCTCTGCGATACCTGGAAAATGCAGTATCTTGGGTAGACTGTTGTAGCAGCCAGAAAGAAACGTCAAGGGTGTTCCAGCCACAAAGATTTACATTTGAGTTGAATTGCTCTGTACCTCCCTGCAACTATGGATGCATAATTAGAAGAGGAATAATAGTGTTTGTTTAGAATTCCTGTATATCCGTAAAGGAGAAGAATGCTCTCTGTGTTAGAATTCATTTATAATATGAGTGAGTGAATGGAGTTTGAATGTGCTTCTTGATAATTTATCAGAAATGAATAATGCAAAATGATTCTTATAAAAAAATCAAGTAAATCACTGTGTAACAACAGCCCTGTGCTAAACAAACTGCTGCTACTGGAAGAGACACTTACTGTGATTTTAAGTCCTTCTCTGTGCCAAGTAGAAAAATCAGACTTGTTATAGGCACAAATATGGCAGTAGAGTGGGGAGCAGGCTCTGAGGACAGCCTGTAAAGCAGAAGAGAGAGGATTCTCTGTAAAACTGGGGATAGAAAAGGAGAGAGAGCAATGGGGGATTCATATGCTTAAGAAGCAGAAATTGGGTGGGAAAATTTAGCCTCAGGACAACAGAAGAGTGACCTGATAAAATGCAATATACTGAAAAGGAGGGACAAGACCCGTGGGTGGGGGAGGGAGGGTATGGTGAGCACTGAAGCTGACAGATGAAGGGCACAGTACAGCCAAACAAGGGGACGAACTAGCAAGTGATTAAATAGACAATTCAAAAGACATTAAGTTCCTGTGGAAGACAGATGGAGTTGACATTAGGTGAAGAAAGCTGCAAATAGAAATGGGAGGAGCAACTGAACTTTGGGTTTCTCTCTGGAGATGAATTTTATGTAGTTTTTCTGTTGTGTTTTTTTTTACAGAATTGGCAAAGCAGATGACAGACTCATAGAGAAGTGATGGCTTTTCTTTTATTCACTTCCAGTAGATCTTGTCTGCATGCAGAGCTGATCTCCACCCTCCTATCACTCACAAGTGTCTGGTACACCAGACGTTTAGGCTGATTAATTTGTGTTAACATTAATATGTGTGACAACTTGTGCTGAATATCACTAATAACTCTTTGGAGCAGGATTACCTGGGTTTACTGTGGAAAAAGATCTGGGTGATTTTAACAGATTATTGTACATCATGGCTACATGTACGTGATGAGCATTTGAAAGAGGCCTCTGCTGCACAACTCAGATGTGAGTCCAGAGTATGATACTCCCCTCTAATTTGGATGTATTCAGTTCTGACTTGGCTCATTATGAATGGGAAGACCAGCTGAAAAATTCAGATGCTGTTCTAAATTTGGAATCTGAGACTTGCCAGAGGTCAGGGCCTTTCAGAGATAAAAGTGAGGTTTAGAGCTATCTCTAATAGGAAGATAATATATGTTTTAGAAGGAAAGACTCCATATTTACTCTCATCAGTGGTTTACCAGGTACATCACACAGTGAAGGTTTTTACAAAAACTCTACTTGTATGATCCTAAGTGACAGTTTTGTGTATTGCCTGGATCAGATTCTGATCTGTTACTGCCCTAAGTCAGCTGTAAATCTGTAATATTCCTATTAGGTATGAGAATGGAGGAGCGTAAGGGGAGATGTATGGCATACATGAGAATGCACGTCCCTTACAATTGTGACGTGTAGCATTTGTCATTACACTTTACAAGTCCTAAGGGCTGGATCCAGAAAACAGTTCCGTGCCTAAGGCAGGATTTAGGCAGAATTAGGATATTATATTCCAAAATTGTAAACCAAAATAGCTGTTTCAGCTCTCTCGTGGAACAGGTTGCCTGTGTTTTTGACTTGGTATTTTTTGTAGGTTCCACAGCAGATGATGCTGTGTTTAATTCCCACAGGGGGCCCAGGTGACTGGTGTAACCCAAACTGCTTTAGAGCTAGGCAGAATTATACTCACCAGGAAATGCAGAGGTTTAGTATTTGCCTTTTTTTTACTGTAGTCCAGGTCTTTCTATTTCAAACCTAAATGTCAAGCAGTATTGTTGAGATCCCATGGGAGCGAGAGTGGCAAACGAGGAAACAGCACCACAGAGATTAACAAAATCATCCTGCTCATCTGAGCTCATGAGCTGATTCACAGCACTGAAATTCTGCTGTGTGCCACTGTGCTCCTGGGAAGGAGAGATATGGGGAATGGAACTCTGAAGGGGTTTGCCAGGAGGGGATGGGGAGGAGCTCTGTGCCACGGGACATGGCTGTCAAGCACTGCTGAGCAGCTAAAACCCAGGCAGGGAAGGGAGCAGACCTCTGCCAGCATCCTCAGCTCTGAGAGATGGCTACAGAGCACAGCATGGAGCTCAGCCAGGCTTGCACTGACACTGCTAAATATCTGAAACCTGAATCATTTGAGTGTTGCCCTGCTTACATTTTTCAGGTGCTCCCGATGGGCATGCTGTTGATTTTTTGTCTCCTACATCTTGTCCATGATCTATGGCTTACATCAAGGTTTCATGCATTTAAAGTACCTCGCCTAGTGCTTCTTTTTCTTTTGCTTTGTAATAACCCAGTGAGTTTTGAATAGAGCCTATCTGGCTGTATTTTAACTAGAATACTTTTTTCATGTAGTTCTATGGAAATACTGACTTTTTCTCCCTCTTCGAAGATTTCTCCTGCCTTTATGTCCCCTCCTTACCTTAATTTTCAGAGCACATATGACACTGCCTTATTCACACTGTTAGGTAGAGGACCTACAAAAAGCCCTAATATAAAAAATCAAGTTGATGGTTCAGTGGTGTTCAGAAGTACCCCAGGGTTACAGCCTTTGTCTTCACCTAAGAATTCCTGCTTTCTGGCTTCGTGCTGTGATCCTCTGTGGAGCATTGAGGTACAATAAAGCCTGGGTTAAATTAGCTCAGTAGAGAAAAGGAACATTGTTGCATTGAAGAATTTTCTGTGATGCCTGTGTATAAATTACACAGCTTACCTGTAATTTTACTTATTTTAGAGCTAGGCCTGAGACTGAATAACTTTCTTTGTGTAGGGGAAGGTGACAAGGCTGTTAACACCAATTAGTGCAGCACTAAATTGCTCGATAACTTGGAGCTGAAGACAGCTGTAAATCTCAGAGCAGCTGTCATGCCCATTCAGTGGGAAGCTCAGCATCTGAATGCTTGTCTGGAGAAATGGCTGAGGAGACCAAGCTTTGTAGGCATTGCATGTAATCTGAAAATAGGCCCTGGATGAAGTCTTTTGGAAGAGTTGATCCATTTATGTTAAACCAGGTGAGGTGAGCTGCAATTAGCAGCTACTTGGTGGCTGAAATGCTATCCACTGTCCTAGATGCATCTCCCAAGAAACAGAATCCACTGGGAATAGGAACAGCAGTGGTTGCTGTTAGGCTCAATAAAGACACTAGGAATAAATTTCACCTGCTCATCCAGCAGGATTTTTTGTCTCTGTCTCAGTAGCAACCAGCTCAGCTGGAGAGGCAACATCTAAATATCTGCTCACTGACTTGTTTGCGATGTCAGCGATATGAGCAGAAATCACAGAATTTTAGTTGCATAAATCCAGGTGAGGTGTCTCTAAATCTTGAAAGGGGGTAGAGGCAAAGTCTCCCTGGTTTTCTTTTATGATGATTTGATGAACTATACACTAGGATATCCTGTAGTCTCAATTTCATCTAGAAAGAAGGTGGATAAATGCTTCATGTGCAGATATGTAGCACAGGATTGCCTATATTTTAATACTATAGGATAGAAAACAGGTCAAATTACAGGATCATACCCATTCCTATGGATATCACTACTGACTATACCTTCAATTACACAGCAGGTGTGCACCTGGGAATTCTCTGTTTCCAGTGCTTCCCTGTTATTAATTGCCTACTGTGACAGTGCTTTCACCTATTGCATTTGTATAATGTGTAGTCATCTTCAGCCAGCATGGGTCAGTGTGGCATCACTTAAAGCTCAAATTGAAATAAGAAGTGTTATGAGAGAAGTATGGGGTTTTTTTCTCAAAATAAGCACTTAACTGGATGAGTGTGCACAGTGTTAGCTATTGTGCTTCATTTAGAGTTTCCGGAATGATAATCAAGGTGGCTAGTGGTTCTGTAGTCTTCACAGGAAAGTAACTATTTGCATGGCAGGTGGAAAAGGAGTCAACATTAGAAAATTTCAGAGATAAAACCAAGCTTGTGTCACCATTCCCTTCTCTGAGATTAGAGAAGTCTAATACTGGAATATTATTTATTTTATGCATGGGACTTTAACCTACCAAAATCTATCTTGCACAAGTGATAGGGAACCATCTATGGTTCACATAAAGTTCTCATTTAAACCCATAAAGGCTTGGGGAAAAGAGGGAAATTGGAGGAAGGAGTGACTTTCTGCTTCACCTCTTTCCTTATACTTGCCTAATGTATTTGGGCATGTGTCAGAGGGCTTTGTTTCTAAAAAGGAGACAGACATGCACAGCTGGGAATATTTTGTTTTTCTTTGGAGTTTGCTTCTGGTATTTGAATCCTTTTAGTTGTTATGAAGGGCTCATGTGATAGATGGTTTAATGCAATTACAGTCACAAAGAGGCTCTTGGAGCAGTGCCTTATTTTAGTGTTGAGATAACTGACTGCTTTACTCCCAGTTATGGAAACCCAGGCTAAAAGAAATTGCATTGTCCCCGAACTCATCTTCAAGCTCCAAAGCAGAACGAGCTATACCTGCCTCGTTTGTGACAAAACTTAAATCTTCAGTCATGACAACTTCCTATGGAACTTGTAGAATTTTTGCCAGGGTTTCACAGTAGGGAAAGATGCAGGTTAGACATTCTCTCTCACTTCAGCTCAAAACTGTTTCTGCTTCTCTTTATCACAAGCAGATTACTCCCATATTGCAGGAAACTTTTATGTACTTGAGTAGAGCTATCATCTTGTCTCCCCTAGCCAAAATACATGGCATTCTAGCCGTTTTTTCCTTATATTTGATAGCATTTCCTGATGTGCTGGTTATTCTCCCTCACCTTCTCTGGGATCCATCCAGCCAGGCCAACTCAGTCTCCCTTGAACTGCAGGCTAGTGCCTTGTGCCAGTGATTTCTCGAGGCTGTCCTGCTGGGCAGCAGAACATTGCTGCACTTCACACCTCTCTCATGTGACCCTTGCTCACACACCTCAGCATAGCTTTTGCCTTTCTCTCAGTTCAAATCATCTAGCTCCTGCTCTCTTGACCTGCTCCTTCACCTCCAGTCCCTCACCTGGACTTTGCACAGCTGATTATTTTTCTCTGTAAAATGCTGTGCTTGACTTTATGAAATTGCACCTTATTAGGATTTTTTTTCTTCCTGACAGTTTCTCCAATTAGTCAGGCTTGCTTTGAATTCCTGGCCTGTCTTCCCAGTTGAGGATGCCTGTGAAAGCAAAGCCTTGCTCACCACTCAATCAAGGTCACTAATGAAAAATATTGAATAGCTCTACATTTGGAAATAACACAGGGAATACTGTTCACTACAGCTTCCACTTTGGCACTGATAAAGCGATTCTCTGAGTACACTTTTCCAGCCAGTTAGATACCAGCTTGATAGGCACTGATTCCCCAGCTCATTTGTGAAACACTGGCGCTGGAAAAACAACTGCCTGCCCATTTAATTTGGTTACCATACTTCTGGCTCTTGGATAAACAGTGAGGAGAGCAGACATCCATCCAGGATAAAAGTTTGAATGCAAATTTGTGCTCCTGGAAACCAAACTTGTTCTTGTTCCTAAACTGGAAAATAGTCTCAAACCCTGCCTGTGTAGTGAAACCAGCACAATCTCTCTGCCACAACTGTCAGCAAGATTGGGAATCTCTTCCCTGCCACAGAGCCTGAACTAGATCTTGGCCAGCCTGTCTCTGTTGGCCTGACCTTTGGGCTGGTTTGAATTGTCCAGCTGTTGGTTCAGCAGATGCATGGTTTTCGTGTCCCGTGATCAGACCTCCAAATATAAATGCCACATTATCATTTATCATGAGGAAGCACTTTCATGAGCAATGCAGGCATTCTTCAGCAGTAATCAGTAGTTTCTAGGTTATCACAGATTTATAGAAGCACTTACATTGGAAAAGACCTCCAAGATCATTGAGTCCAACCTTTAATTATTATTTTTTCTATGGATCCAGGTGGTAATTAGAGTTAAATCAAATGTCCATGTGCTGTTGTCCAAGGAGCATTCTAAAGAATTGGTGATCTTGGAAAGAGTGGGAATTTAGAGAAGTTTTGGTTCAAATGTTATTTCAAACAGCTAAGAAATGCAATTAATACTTGAGGGTAATATGCATATTTTCAGAAAAATGGAATCTTATCAAGAGTAGAGTGACAAGTATAATTAGACAATTAAATAAATCAGGTAAGAAAATCTAATAATTAAGATGAACAGTCTTAAAATGGAGATGAGTTAAACAGCTTTAATAGGTTTCCTCTTGCCTTTCTTCTGTACCTGCTCTAGGAGACCTTGAAGTTTCAATGTAGCCTATAAACTCAAAATTATTCTTACATCTGCTATAAGTAAATATTTTGTCCATGAGATATTTAAGGAAGCAGAATGAAAATCATAGGTATAAAACTCTCCCACTGACTTCCAAGGAATCAGATTCTTTCTCAATCACATTGACAAAATTGAATCTGTGTTAGCAGTCATTGGCAATTGGGGAAAAGATGCCTGGATTGCTCTTTTCAAGGGGTGAATACTGCAGATGAAATAAATTTATAGTACCATTGCACAGTCAATAGCAGTATGATGATTGGATCCTTATATCTGTTGAGGCATTTCTAGAAAACAGCCACATTAGTTCTGCAGATTTACAGAAACCTGCAGTGAGAAACCTAGAATAAAATGCTGCCTAATCTGAATACTCAGAGAAAAAATACATTCTTTGCATCAAAAACTGGTAGAAAGTAAGCTATCTAATTTTGTAGAACTAAGAACTCTGCTACATTTTGATTTCTTCTGAATGGTTTAGATGACAAATGACATAATTTATAGTGTCTAGAAGTTCCCTGTAATGGCAAACGAAAAAGCAAAATTGTGTTTGGTAATCATTTTCCTTACTGAGCTCACAACAGCTGTAAAGAAACTTCATTCACTGCTATTTATGTTGCAAGTTTTTGAATGCATGTTAACATGCTTGTGTGATGATCAAGGACCACTAAAAAAAAGAGATTACTGAGTGTTGCCACAACTGAGGAGAGGTGAAGATGCTGTTTTCCATTCCTAATTTTAGCTACAAAGACTGATTTCTGAACTCCAGTTTCCTCCACCCTGCATCATTTTTGTCAGTAAAGGTCCTGTGGAGCTTGTTGCAGTGAGCTGTTGTAACTCTCATTCAAACAGTGATTGGTTGGGGTTTTTTTTGTCTTTCCTGAAGACAAGGGACCCGTGGGACTCCTCAGCACGAAGCCCTTTGGTTAGTGGTGTATGTTACAGGAACACGGAGAATTCTTTTATTGCACAATGGAGGGAGAACTCTGCACAGGGAAAGGAAAGATCTTGGGTTTCAGGTCATAATGATCTTCAACTGGCGAAAGCCAGAAAGAAACTTTAATTAAAGCTCTTTCCAGTCATGCAAGGCACCCAGTGAAAATTTCTGTGAAACTATTGATATTGATTAAGGACAACACAGCGGAGAGACTGAGAGGCTGCTTTTGAATAGGTCCTCAAATGTGTCTTCAAACTCTTCTAGGCCATTTGTAAATCTTGCTGGACAAATTCAAATTATCCAGTGAAATTGAAAGCGATGGTTTCCAAAGTACAAACCCAAAATGTCAAGGAACTGAAGGATTTTGGAACACTTTGTCTTGAGATATATTTAATTGACTACACAACAAAAAATAGGTTTTGGAGTTCCCAGCACACTTGCATGGAAGGAACTACTTGATTTATTATAAATTAGAGTCTTAAAATATACCTGGTAGAGTGGAGAGGACAGCACAGATGCCCTAATTGGGAGTATCCAACATAGACACAGCACGACCTGTGCTTTCTGCCAGCTCTGTTGAATAGTAAAAACATTCTAAGGGTAGAAAGGAAATCCTCTGCTTACATTATCTACTGTGGCATATCTCTATAAAGTGACTCTTTTGGTTTTTAAATCATGCCTTTATCACACGTGATATCCCACCATCATTTGTTGCCTACTGAAGCATGCATTGTCTCCAGATTTTATTTCACAGATTTTACTAAAATAGTCAATAAAAGTTTATTGCAGTTTTACTCTGCCACATTTAGTTTTTCGAAAAAAATAAAAGGCACATAAAAAGCCCCAAACAAACTCAGAGTTCTATGAAATTAAAAAAAAAACCCTAAATCTCCTTGGATTATTCCTTACTATAATTTTTCTAAACACAGCACGAAAGGAAGATATTGTTTAATAATAATTATTTAATAACACCTGACTAGTGTTGTTAAAACTCCCTTGAGCAAGAGCCTGTGCAGGCAGTGTTTGACTTCTGCCTACTCAAGATCCTTTAGGCCACCAGACTATCAGGCTCACAGAGCAGTTCATGAAAGCATCACCAGAGAGTTTCAATATGCAGCTAATTAATTCATGAATGTTTTCTTTCTTAGTGTTTCCTTAACTTTCTCTTGGAGTCTCTCGGATGAACATGCAGCACAGATTAGCTGTGTACAAAGCTGGCACTGTCCTGTAGGTTGCTGCAGGGCTGAAGCCAAGTCATGTGGAATTTGAAATCTGATTTTTCTGAAGGGCTTTCTCCAATCCAGCTAATGCAAGGGCAGCCTAAAAATGTTTACCTTAGGCTGTATGGGTAAGAGGGGAACTGTGGAGATGGAGGCTGAATGTCTTTAAATGGTTGACAGTAGGCTCCTAAGGTGTAATGCTCTTTTGGATTGCAATTGCAACAATTTTGGTTTTTTAAACATCATCTTAAAACTGCAGTAATGTTTACAACAGGCTACATTTTCACATCTTTAACTCTGAAAACATGCACACAAAGAAATACCAAGTCACATAATAGCATTGGCCTTGACAAATATTCAGGCTTTGGGATTTTGCTAAGCACACACTTTAAAAAGTAAAAATTCATTGACTGAATGAGTACTTGAGCAGACAGTTTGTCTATCCCTGTCAGCAAAGGAAGACATGCAGCAGCTATTTAATTAAAAGTTTCCCACATAGGTAAATCTCCTCAGATCTCCTTCAGTTTAAAAAAAAATTATCTCTGATGAAAACCTGCGCTGTATTTGTTCAGTCTGAGAGCTGTTTTTAGGTGTGCACTGTGGGTTGGTTTGGAAGAGGATTGCAGAGACAGAGGCAGCACACTCTGTGCGGGTTGGATCCTGCACACTCTGAAGCCAGAAAAGCAAATTAACCTTGCTGAAATGAACCCGTTTTACTCTGGATGCTTCAAAGGGGTTCAATCTCTCTGAGTAGTTCTGCCAGAACAACCTTTATATGAACAAAGCTTTTCTGTAGAAAGTAGCTTTCACAGAAAGGGCAAATACCCATAAAATCAGGATATGCATAAATGGAAGTAATTGTTAAACCTTGAGATCTAGGCTTTAATTGTGCTCTCAAAAAGGTATTTTTCTACTTGAAAATATTTTCAGTATTATGACCTCTCCCCAGTTAATTTGTAGTTAATTAACAGTTTGTCTTGGCTAACCTCAGCCCGCTACCCAGCCCCATGCAACCGCTCGCTCGCTTCCCCACGGTGGGATGGGAAAGAGAATTGGAAAATCACAAGTGAGGAAACTTGTGAGCTGAGAAAAAGAACACTTCCCAAGGGCAGGCAGGTATAGCCATAGCCAGGAAATCTGGGGTTTATTACGTGTTAATGGTTACTTGGGAAGACAAACTCCATCATTCAGAAAGTCCCTCCTCCCTCCTCCTCCCCACAGCGCTGTGTGTTCAGCATGACGGATGGGATGGGATGGGATGGAATATCCCTTGGGTCAGCGGGGATCAGCTGTCCTGCCTCCTGCCCACCTGGCCTCCTCACTGCAGGGGTCGGGGGAGAGGCAGAAAAGGCCTTGGCTCTGTGTAAGCTCTGCTCAGCAGCAAGGAAATACCCCTGTGTTATCAGCTCTGTTTCCAGCACAAATCCCAAACCCAGCCCCATCTCAGCTACCATGAAGAGCATTACCCTAGCCAAGACCAGGACACAGTCACAGATTTCAGGAGAATAACAATGGAAAAGAAGGTCTTGGTAACCAAGCTTTCCACCTTCATAAGTAATTGAAGCTCAAGGTCCCATCAGACACAAGTTTGAGTCTTCGTGAGTCTTCTGACAGCAGTTTGCTTTTCTAAGCTTTGTTTTGTCATTCAGAACATAAAAAGTCTGAGCTATGAGCACTGCAGTGATCAATGTTTGGAGAGGGCGAGTGGGAGTTAAAGAATCTGGCTCATTTTCTTTGAAGCTGTAATAACTCAGAATAATAACAATTGTGCCTCTCTTCAATGAAAAAGGAGTAGGTGCACTCGTGGCTCTTGAAAAGCACTTGGAGACTCATGGGTAGTAAGCAGAAAAAAATGTAATTTAACATGGTTATTTGTTCAGATGAAGTACAGTGTAATCAAAGTACATCCCCTAGAAGTGCCTGTGCATAACTATTTGGCACTGATCAAGTATAATGCTCAAATTGTTATATTAAATTAGGTTTTATAATGGTACAAGCAAACCCTAATTTTACTTATAGTGCCTTTTGGTGACAAATCCCCTAAAATGGGAGGTTTTGGATTATACACTGCTCATATTTACATCTCTTTCTGCAGTATATTTGTCTAAAAAAGCTCTTGGAAACTCTGGAGATGAGATTTGTGAAAAAGACCTGGAGGAGTATTATTTATGAAACTATCTTTCCTCTTCAGCTTTTCCAAAAAATAGAGGAAATGTTGAAGACCTACTGGAAAATACTATTTCTGTCACTGGGAGCAAATATTGGCTGGCTCTTCCAAGGACCTGTAGCCTTTATTCTCATTAATGTTCTCCTCAAGATGAATGAGCTGCATTTTTCAGACAAATTCAGGGGGTCAAGTTGCTTTCTAATCTGGATAAGAATTTTAACAGAAAGTCACTTTTTTCCCTCCAACTCCTTCGTTCACAGCTTTCAGAAAGGTTTACAGTGAAAGTTCAGAGCAATTTCTGCTGCTTTAGCTGGGTGTTTCTTGTGTGCAAGTAACAAACAACAAACATATTTCCTTTTGCAAGTCAGATTGTGTAGGGTATAATACTGAGGTGCTGTAGAAAAGCTTTGATCCAAGATGTTATAGAAAAGGAAGGTGATTTATTTTAAAGACAATTGTAACCTCACACTCATCCTCTCACATCTGTATATTTTTAAGCACAAAGACGTGCACCTGAGTAGCTCAGGTACCAAGATTTGTATCCAGGAGGTCTGAACAAGGTTTTGCACTGAAAAAGAGGACAAAAGATACTGCCCAGAAAAGAAAAGAATAATTAAATTGCATGAAGTGAGAATAAAACTTTAAAGTTGAAGCTAGGTAAAATTGATAATTTTTCTGGAATAAATATTTTCTCTCTTGATATTTTACACCGTATAATGAACAGTACTGTTGCATAATTGGAAATAATGTAATAGCTGCCAAAGATGATTAAAAATATGTTTTTATAAATCAATTTTAAAAAAAAAGCTCACTCCCTTGCTACTCTGCTAAACTGATAATAAAAGAAGTGATTCCTTTATAGAACTGAGTTCTACAGTTCCACTGGTACAAAAATCTAATTTTGAGTGAAGTATGCAGAGAAGCAACGTTCTTGGAAATAAGATGTGGAGCTTTTCCCCACCTGTGCATCTGAAAACTCCGCACAAGGACAAGCTGGGTTACCTCTGCTCTCTGAGCTGGGCCAAGTCTGTTGCCTCTCTGCTGGAGAGAGTGAGTTACCTCTGCACTGAGCCTTGTGTGAGCAAAGCAAAGGCATTTTGTGTCCTCGCCTCATTTACTCTCATTTACATCTTATGATAATTTATTCTCATCTCACAAGTGTCCTTTCATTTAAATGGTTTTAGCTACCGTTATAATTTAAATGTATATAAAAAAATATGAACACCATTCACATCACCTTGTTTTTGAGGGACTAAAGCAGAATAATTCCCAGTCCCACTGCAAACAGGCAGGTGAAAAGGAATGAAGTTCATCAGTAAGGCTTTGGACTGCTATTGTAATCAAGCGGCAATTAATGTGTCTCTTAATTTACCAGTCTTGTATGCTGGCCTTCAAAATTGCCCTTACAGAAATGTTTTTGTCTTGATTTGGTTTCTCCTGCCTGCAGTAACAGCATCTTAATCTAGCTGATCAATTATCTTCAGGGCAAAGGAGAGCAAGTATTAGAGTTTTTATATCTGTCCTTGCTTAAAGAAGGTAGCCAGGTCTTGGATAATTAAAGGACTATTTAATGAAGTGAATCTGAGGAATTACTTGGATACTTAATTCTGGTTTTAAAATTCTTTTTAAAATATAGAAGAAATTTAAAAAAAAAAGATTGAATAGAAGCCATAGAAAAAATTTCTGCTCTGGAAAGGAATGTGTTTATTTTCTTTTCCTATGAGCTCCTATCTGATTATCCTCTCATTCTCAACCCCAGGGAAGTGCCTGTTCTGAGTGCTGCATGCTGGCCAGCAACCATTGGTAAACAAATATCAGGGGTAGTGGCATGAGAAAGAGAGACATGAACTGAACTCTTACACTATTAATGGGCATTTTGGATTCAGAATCCAGGTTGTAGCTCTGGAGGTTTGGAGTTGGTTGTGTTTTACTTTTATTTCCTTAAGCTCAATCCTCTTTGCTGCCAAAAGCAAGTTTCTCTTTTTCAGCTCACTTTAGATTTCAGCAGTGCTGTTTCATAATTCAGCTTACCTGAACTTGGGGCTAAAATAAAAAAATAAATACAAGTGAATGGGACTGAACGAAACCTGTGTATTGGGTCCTTACTGTACCTTTCAGCACTGCAAAGGAACTTACCTTGTTTATAGGATTTATCATAAAAGCTGTTCAAAATTTAACAGTTCAAATGAAATGGTAATTTTTGTGCTTTCTTCTTCCTCATGCCAGGATCCATTTGGGATCATTTTAATGTTTGCTGTTGCACTTTTTCACCTTTTTCTTTCTCTGTTGATCTGCAGCCCTAGGTAATTTCCAGATGGACTTACTGCATCTGGTTCTTTGTACAAATGTTGGCTACTTCTCTGTTTCCAGTCGCCTCCAAAACCCCTTTTGCTGGCTCCAGGTCTTTAACCACCACTGAGTTGTTTATAGCCATGAGATCTCCAGCACCATCCCCTGCCCCTCTCCTCTGCCCTGCATCATTGTCATTTATTTTCTTCTGTGTTAGAGAGAAATATTTCCCTCAAGACTTGATTCGTCTTTCTGGCTTTCTGTCTTGATGGTTTGTCCAAGTAATTACTTATCTTTCAGGAAGCTCAATTGTGAAGTGTCCTACTTTAGTCAATGAGGAAAACCAGCCAAAAAAGTTTGAATTTCTAGTGTGAATATCCTGAAAAGTTGCATCAATTCCTTCCACTGTCCCAAGTTTTCTTTTTGATTTGGACCATTTGGGTTCTCAGTGGCACAGAGCTCATCGATGGGGCATGAACAAAAACAATAAGAAAACTCAGGGCATTGAAAAAAATTGTGAGGTTCTGATGTGATAATGTGGTTTTCCTTTACACCTACAGTTAAGGCAGGAGGTACATGTGCATATTATAGGAGTTCTGAAAATAGCTCTAAATGCATCCTCTGCTTGTTTTATGCTGCTGTAAAATACTTGAAAGTAGCAGCAGCTATTTTGAGTAACCCATAATCTGCAAAGGAAGTGTGGGGGTAAGGCACAGATGGCTGGCTGCAAACAGCACCCAGCAGGATCAGAGCAGAACCTCTCCTGTTTTCCAGCTCTGGTTTTCTGTTTCATGGAAGAACTCCCAATGCTCCTGAGAGACGTCTCAGGGGGGGACATGGGCTCTCCAACAGGTGATGGTTTGAAGCCTCTGGCAGATCTCCTACTTTTCATCCAGCCCCCTAGCTAGGCATGCTCTGAAATGCCACGGGATGAATTCTGGTGGGATCAGTCCCTTCCCTCTGACAGGAAAAAAGCAGGAATAGAGTTCATCTCACAAAATGACACACTATATAATTAATGACTGTAAAAGATTTTGGTAACTCTTAATGGAAAGGTCAGAGTTGAAAATGCAGTAGCTAATACAGCATTTTCTCAAAAACTGAAGAGCTGCTATAGGTTATCATGGACATCTGTAATAGCTGTAGCCTAGAAACTGTGGGTAGATTAAGGGCAGACTTTTGCCATTTCATTTTTTCTGTGACCTATTCACTCATCCCTCTGGTAGAGCAACCAAAATTCTTCTTCTCCAGAAGTCATATAGAAAATGAGATTGAGATTAATGATGTGACAGTCATAGCCTGTGATTACTTAGGTACCCTTTCTGTGGACTGTTTTGGGATGATATTGAATACACATATTTACAAAAAAAAGCTTTACTCTCCCTAAATGATTTTTTAATAAATCATATGCAGTCTTTGTACTTTGTGTACAGAAAATTTTCCTGGAACATTGATGTTCCATGTCGTGTACAACCATTCTGAAAAGCTATTCTAGAAACTGAAGTTAACTCAGCTCTGGATAGTAGTGACAAAGTGCCTGGGATATATATTTTGGTCATCACAGATTACAGAAGCTGAGTAATTAACATTACATTATGCCTTGTGAGGATCTGGAGGAGCAACTCTCCCTCCTTTGTGACAAAAACTTCCCTGATGATGACAATCAGGCTGAAGCAGGGCTTGACCCAAGCATGTGGAGGAAGTTCAATGCTAACTTCTCAAGAAGAGCTCTCTGAGAGGGCTTTCACAACCAAATGACTCTCAGGAGAGAAAACTTGAGTTCAGTGAGACTGGCACAACTCTGCTGTTTGGATTACAGGGAGACAGAGCTCTTCTTCTTCCATCGTCATTTAAGGAGTCAGGATATGGCAATGTCCTTGAAGTGTCTTCCTTCTGTAATGGACAAGCAGCTAAGGCCAATCAGCACTTATTTACGAAATCTCTTATGAAGTTTTTTTCAATCATAGCTTCTTCCTACAACACTCTGAAGATACCTGCTGGGTATTTCATGTACGTTTAAAAGGCTTTTCCCCATAAAGTGTGTAGTCACAATTTTATTTCTTTTGTGTTTATAATCTAGACATGCCAAGACAGTATGTCATGGGTCACATGCTCTTCTCTCTTCCTTTCTGCACAAAATTTGAGAGGGTGAAACCCAGAAAAGCTGAAACCCTTTATAGAAAAACATCTGAATTACCAGTTTAGAGTTACAGTATTGGCTTTGTCTTGGGATTGGTTACAGGTTGTCATTGTAACAATGTCATAAAATCTTTTAAAAAGTAGGCTATTACAGTTTTGCTTTACTTCTACCAAAATATGTTTAGTTGCAAAAGTGATGATTTGAGGAGGAGTTGGGGAAGCAGAGCCTGATACTTCAGCACCTTTAAAGTAACTTTGTTCCAGAAAATGAGAGTTCAGTATTTTCTGAAGAATATTGTCAAGTTCACTAGAAACATAGGTATCTAGAATGATCATCAATTTTGTCACTAATCTAATCTTGTGCACTTTAATTAAAATTTAGTATTTCAA
This sequence comes from Callaeas wilsoni, assembly GCA_013398955.1. Lineage (NCBI taxonomy): Eukaryota > Metazoa > Chordata > Aves > Passeriformes > Callaeidae > Callaeas > Callaeas wilsoni. The sequence continues at coordinate 19,657 of VWPU01002603.1, read as the reverse complement.
TGTATTGCTACAAAATACTTACTCTAGTTATTTTTAAGTCCACTGAAATCTCTTAGTTTGCTGTAGCTTTGATGGTTTTATTTGTCTGAAATATGTAAATGTGGTTTCAATTTTACTACAGATAGCAATAGGCAGGGAATTGGGGTTAGATGTGACAGCAAGAGTATTTGAGAGGAACCCTGAAGCTGCTGATGTGTGAGAATGCCCCTTGAGCACGTAAAAGATTGTACTGGACTTTCATTAAACGTAGAACTGATTGGGGAAGAAAATAGAAATTTTATTCCATGGGAAACTTCTCTGGACAGACGTAGAATTTTTGTGGAGGGATTTATCCTGTCTGCCCTTCCCTGGCAGCACACCCACTCCGTTTGGCGAGGGCAAAGAGGGAGAGTGACAACCTGAGGGATATTCAGGTGTGAGGCTCTCCCTTGATGGGGCTCTGCAGGAAATTCCACATCAGTGTGCATTGGCAGGCTCAGGAGGAGACTCCAGGGAAATGACTCAGCTCCAGGAGTCTATATCTGTCACTGAGGAAGATGGAAGAGTCAACTCCTCTGACTGAAGAGATAACAAACTGCCAGTGGCTGGTGGCCAGCTGCCAGCAGCTGCCAGCATCCCAGCCAGCCTGGGAGAGGCTGTAAGAAGCTACAGCGACCAGATGGGCGCCTTGGAAAGCTAAAAGCACATCCGAGGTGCTAAATTCTGCTTTCTGTTAAATGTTTTGGTGTTGAATGACTGTTTCTTGGGTTTTTTTTAAGGCTGTCTGGTCATTAGTCATCATTATCTCTAGAGAGGAGAATTGCAGAGAATTGCAGAGACAGAAAAAGTCAGGACACCTGAGTTAATTGTGGTGTCTGCAGCAGAGAGATGATGATGAGATGGAAAATTATGTCAATTAGCTTCAGGAAAATTAGGTGCTAGGTTCAAGGTCTGTAAGAGATTATCTCAAGGGCAGCAGAAAGGAAGTGAAGAGGCATTAGCCTAGAGATGATTGTTTGGGTTTTCTGGCACACAGCTTTGCCCACACAGCTGCAAAACTTGCTGTGGAGGGTTTAAAGTTGTTCTCCTCATCACCCCCAAAACCTGCAGCACTTAGGTTGCCTAAACTGTTCACTCCATCTGCCTGTGTGGCTGCTGGTTTTTGTGATTTCTCCCCCTCCAAGTCAGACTTCCCTGTCAGAGATGAATTGTGGCACATTGGTACCCCTGTGCACCAAGGAGGTGCCGCTGCGAGCCCAGGCCATGTGGAGAAAATGCTGTTTAACAGCTGGATGGGCAAACAAAGCTACCTCACAGAATTAAGAATTTTTATTTTTTTTTACATATCCTGTCTTTACTTTGCTTGAATAGATTGATATTCTCCTGTGTATGGCTTCCTTGCTTCTGCAAACAAGACTATTCTGTAAATATCCATTTTACATGCACAGAGACAGTATAGATATCTCCAATTTTCTAGCAGGGCTACTTCAAAGAAACCTCAGAAAACCAAAACATCTTTTAAAACACTGGATTATTTCATATCTTTCAGGAGATAATAATAAAGACAAGGGTCTGTAATTTACTGTTCAGTATGCATGTTTTCAGATTTTACATCTTTGGAGGAATACACTTTTTAAAAATGCCAGTATATTATCCCATATTTTATTTTCATTGTTTCTGTAAATGATGTCTTAGGAAAGAAATAAACCAAATAATAGGCTACTATTCAAATTTCCATTTTTTGGAACCACATTTAGTATTGCTTTTGGATAAAATACATTTTAATATATCTCAGAATTTTAATATTCAATCGTAATGGTTTTATAAAGAATAATTTTTAGTTTTACCATTCCGATAGCTCTGTCCAAACTTAATCTCTTAAAGCACAAACACAAAGAATTTGCATATCTGCTGACTTTGGGGGGTAATTTGGACAGTATTACAACAGGTTATTTTAAAAAGTGATACTTTGTGCTGCCTGCTCTTGCGTTCCCTAGGGGCAGGGAGATGCCCGTTCCCATTAGCAGGATCTTGACCTTGGATGCTCCCAAACGAGCACAGCACGAAGCTAATTGCCTGTGTCTTAAACACAGGAACCCTATAAGGTACACAAAGGGGAGTAGCGATTTCAGCAGATCCTTCAGTGTTCACTGAAATTATTCTCTTGTGTAGCCAAGATGCTTTATAGCTGAAGAAACTGTCATATTGAATAAGAAGTTGGGTTTGTCCCTGGCCCAAATTTCAGCTACAATGGCTAAAAATGAGTCATTTTTCTAGACCCAGTCTCAGCTGGCTGACAGAGCAAAATCTCCAGGATTCTTAATGGCATGTTGTGAATATGTGCCTTGTGATGCATTTTCTTCGTTTACTGGATCACATTTTCCCTCAAGAATTGATGTAATGAGGTGCTGGGGTTCAGAACTCGTAAACATTAGGAGAGATTCTGCAAAGAGCTTTGAATCAGACATATACTTAGATAATAATAGATGTATAAAAATGGCAAGTGTAATCTAAACAAATTTAGATCCATTACGGCAACATTAAAGAAAAAGTATAGAAAAATCACAGTGTTTAAGATCTTAAAGAGAAAGTGACAAATCTCTGGAATATGAGGAGTTTTTCAAAGAGGATTAAAAAGAAAGATATTGCAAAGATAATTTCATTTTCCCCAATGACTGGAAGAGAGTGTTTGGCCCGAGGTTAAGGCAATTGATGGGAATTATTTTCAGTATCCTAATGAGGTGTTTTACAAAAGTCAAACTGGCAAGTTCTGAGCCTGGTACCTGAGTGCTCGATAGGAATTGGGCTTATTAAAGGAGGAGGCACCAGTAGATGGTGCTCAATAACGCACGGAATTGCTTCTGGCTCTGCAGGACTAACCCAGCCCTGCGCGCAGGTGTCTGAGAGCAGCTTTCCTCCTCACGTGCAGAGTGCTGCAGAAAAAAAGGCCAGAACTCCAGAGAAATACTATACATCCTGTGCATCTTGCACATCCTCAGCAACGCCTGGAACCCTCTGGGTCATGATCTCCCCAAAGGAAGGGTCAGTGCAATTCTTTCTTCTTTTGTCAGGTCTGAGATGAATCTGTAGCAAGTCATGATTGGTGTTGTCAAGAAATGCTGACAAATTTGACAGAGAGGGCACTGCTGATTGCCCTAAACCCATATTTTTTATTAAAAAAATTGTATTGCTTGGCTTACTCGTAGCATTCCTTTCCCAGAGAACTGTCAGTGTCAGTGAGGGGTCTCTAAGTTTTTCAGATGATGTTGTCTGTGCTGAAATGCAACTACTTTCTCACTTCATTTTGGCTTTGGATTTTATATTAGTGATCTCTCTGTGAAATTCTTCTCAATCTTCTGTGTTTCCAGGCATTCTCTGTCCAAACTCCTAATCTGAAAATTGCTGCCTGTAATACTTACAAAACTGGTTTTAGAAGAAAATTCATCATAGCTCTTGGTGCTGCACCATGTAGGAGATGTTGTCTGAAACCCATCCCTGGGGTTGCCATCAAGACATCATTTCTCTGTTTCACCATAAAGAATTTTCTTTACTTCTCTCTTTGAATTTGAAAATGGATAACAGAAAGATCATGTGATCTACAGATATCTTCTGAATGATAAAATAGAGGAAAAAATAGAGTTGGAAATTGAAATTATCTCTAGAAATAACTATTGAGTGCAAGACTGAGAAAGAAAAGTCCTTTGCAATCTCAGATAGTCCTGTAAAAGTGTTTAAGAGATTGGCACAGCACAGCTCCTCTTCTTATTCCACGAAACCAGAAACATGTCTAGGCCATGAAACATTTCCTCACTTCTCTGTAATGTGCTATGGTCAATGATTAAAATCTCATTACACTAGCTAGTAAAACAGGGTAGCAGTTTTCTAGAAAACCTTATTTTTTTTTGTTTGTTCTCTTAAGGAAACAATGAGGAATTTCTTCTTACTTGATCATCTTTGATTCTTATTTAATGACGTTAATTCTATAGCAATTCTGGCTGAATACTTGTGAAAAAGACCATATGAAAAATGTATAGCTTTGTAATATAGTTTGGCTGTGGTATTATACCTTTTTAAAATTTGTGCTAACTTCCAGAATAATATATATTCTTTTTATCTTTCACCATAATTTTTCAAAATGCTCAATAAAACATGTTTTTGTGCTAAATGACAAGTAGAAGATGCATTTCTTTGCATCGGTTTAATTTCACAGTCTTGTTAAATTTTGAATAGACTGCACTTCTCATCTGTAAAAGATAATTGGTATTAGACGTTTGCAGAGATTTCACTGCTGGGCTACTAGGAAGGAAATTAACTCCATCCCAGCTGATACCAGGACAATGTTGTATAATTAACATTAAACACAGAAGTATAAATGTATTTATGGTTAAAGGTACATTTGTAGTAATGACTCTGTTCCTGAAGGTTAAGAACGGGGTGGACAGAGGGAATTCAGCCGGATGTAGAGGCTGACCCTATTAACCTCCCATTAATTCTGTGTTATAATTTTGATTTGCATAGATGCTAATAAGTACAAGGTCACTAAATCACACACGGACCAGGGCAAGGCCTGACAGAAGCCAAGCACACAGGAACGGGCTGTAAGCTGTTGGCCTGTCAGCTCCATCCAGCTGTTTTCCAGTGGTTGTGTTCCCTTTTCCCATCAAAGAGACACATTTGTCTGTCTGAATCTTCTCACTGCTGGAACACCTGGCTGTGCTTGACAGTCGTATTATTCTTGTGAGGATCCAAGATCATGAAGAGTCAGTAACATACTGCAGGTGTTGCGGTTTTCTGTATTTGAGATCCGTTTAAAATCCTTTAGTCATAGCCCCTAAGCTGTTCTATGAACTAGTGCATCTCAGTCTCAATGTTTTTAGTTTGTTTCTCTCTCTCTGTCATTTCATAGCTGTCTGTTTTCCTAATTTACTGCTCAAGCATCTCTCAGAACAGTTCAGTGTTATGCCATCATCTTTGCCCAGGGAACGTGCTCTTTCAAAAAGCAGAACAGGAAAATTATTGAAGTATCCATAAAACAGAAATATTGCTATTTTGTCCATATTTTCACCACGGCATCCAGTGTATTCTGTGAAGTCCAGAACTCTCAGGAAATTCATGTTGTACCACTGAAAAGTGCTATCCTGAACTTGCCCCTCAAGTTTTAGAGCTTCGGTTCAGATGGAAATTTAATTAACATTCCTGTTGTGTTTGCAAAAAATATTTGCTTTTTGTTTTCCCCCCGTCATTTAAAGTAGCAAATACAGCAGGTCTTTACCAGATTTTGAGTTTTCGGGGTTTTTTTCCCTCTTGTACATGTTCAATTATATCCCCATCTTTAATGCTTTTTAAAATTGGATCAGCATATAAACTATTCAAACTAATCCTCCAGTCTCACAAAAACTTGAAGCAAAGAAAAAAAAAATTGTAATGAAAATGTAAAATAAGAAGAACCCACTGAAAAAAAATTCTCTGTATTTCAAGGAAAACCTGAAATTTTGGATGGAAGTTTTATCTGAATTCTTTTGATTATAATAGCATGGTCTGCTAGGGTTAGGAGCTTTATTCTCCTTGTTTAAAATGCAAATTTGAGTCAGACTGAAAAGAACAGATCAGAGCCAGGCTGACCAGTAGATGAGCTTGAGAGAACAGGTAAACTTCAGAGAGTCTTTCCAGGGGAGGAAAGATTAATCACCTGCCCTGGCTCTGAAAGCAACAGCAGTGGCCAACACTGGAGCCAAAGGCTGTGATTGCTCGTTACCATCCCAGAACAGCTCTCTCCTACTTACCATGGGATACAGATATGGATAAAGATAAACTGGGGGGGTAAAGCTTCTTCCCTAAACCAAAATCAGGTGCATCTTGAGGTCACTGGAATAAAATATGCTGAGCTTGAACCACTGAGAGTCTGGCCCAAGGCAGGTGGAAGCTGGTAGAGCCTTTCAGCCCCTGGTATCCGATTTTGCACTGGATGCTTGCAGCCACTCGGTTGATACTGAAGGCAGCAAAGGCAACCCCATGAGAGCAACAAGGGACCAATTCTTCTTTTTCCTCTTTCCCATAGCAGGAAAATTGCCTAATTCTAACTGTCAGAACCAAAGTTTGCTGAAATCAATAGCAGTGTGTCTAAGAGGGAGCCAGTGAGCAGCACAGCAGCGACAAGCAGCAGCTGTGGTATGTACCTTGCTCCAGGTCCTTCTGGAATGAGAGCCACTAAAAATAGAAACAGCACCGTGATCAAAGACCCTGGTTTTATCATGGTAAAATTGCTTTCCTACCAGTGGGGGAATTTGATTCCTCGTCTGTGCCAGGGGGATAAAAACAAGCAAACTCCTTTATAATTCTTGGACTGTCTTGTAGTTTTGTACTTGAGCCAAGGAACAGTTAGTATTCCACAGAAGTACAAGTTTTGTATTTCTTCTAAAAAAATCAGATGCAACAGAAAAATTACAATATCCAGGCAAACATGTGGAAAAGGGTTAAATGACAAGAGAGCCATCCTCTTTTTTGCCCTCTTTTCCCAGTATCAGCTGCTACCAGCAGGTACCTGAAAGACATCACAAAGCCTCAACACCTTGAAATAAACCGAAGTTGCACAGGGGAAGTCATGGATTATTTGACTTCATTAAGTTGGCTCCTCCAAGTTTGGCTCTACTAAACAAATCTGGCATAAGCAAACAAAAAGAAACCCTTTGATACTGCAAAATATGCAGCAGAGATTTATCAAATATGTCTTTGACAATAGAGCCACTTTACAAACACTGCTGTTGATTCTTATGCAGATGAGGCAATTTAAAAAAATGTGTTTCAGCAATTTATGGTTCTCAGAGTTAATAAAGTTATTTTATTAATGGAAAAAGTTCTCCCTGCTGGACTTCAGAACCTATTGATTTTATTTGAGTAGTTTAGTGGCAGACTGCTAAAGGTATGAGTTCAGGAGAGCTGATGCAGCAAAAAGAAAGATAGTATCTCTTACAAAAATTTAATTATCTTGACACTAAAACTGCATCTTATTTTAAAAATTAATCTCCATTAAAAAAACAGGCAATATCTAAAAGCAAAATGCCTGTCATGTGTTATTGGCAAATCTGAAATGAAACTGCAGGCAAGAATGATTGATTATACCTAAGACAGAGACCCCTGATATGATAATAAAACTGGTTAGACAGAAAAATATTTGACTGAGCAAGAAACCTAAGCTGGGTCTCCAGAAATGAATGTTCTCATAAAAATACAAATAGAAGTGTGAAGCTCACATAAAACCTGAAGTCGTTATGCTTCCTGTCTCCTGCTGGGTGGTAAAATCAAAGATCAGCAGAAGAAATATTGGTGAAACCAGCCTGGATCATTAGCACAGTGCTTTTTAACATTGTTTTTCCAACACGGAGAGGGAGGAGAGCATTCAGCCAATAGAGTCATCTCTCAGCCATGAGAAAATGCTTTCAGTTTTTCCCAGGCAGGATTTTAATTGAGTTATCCTGGAGAGCATTCTCTGCTCTTTACTCCATCTTGGTACTGGTGTGTATGGAAGGGCAGTTTTCTGGTGCCTATAGTGTGTTACTTCCTAAAGTGTGCTGTAACAGAGACACTGTGTGCGTGTGTGTGTGGCCATGGCTTATACAGACATGAGTGTGTCATATTGCACTGATTAATATCTCTTATAGAAACACAGAACTGCTGCTATGCCCACAGAAACACAATTTATATGAAAAAACAAACATGTACTTGCAGTAAAATGTGCAGAGCGTGTTTCATATGCTCCTTTTTCCTGGGTAGGTGCAGGGTTTAAGGCTGTAGTGATGGCTCCTGCTTCTGCAGGAGCAGCAGAGCTGTGTGCTGAAGGGATGCTAGCCCTGGCATGATATCTCTGCATTGCCAGTCTAGGATTCCTAATTTCTCCCTGGGCACGGGTGAGTTTTGAAGTGCAGATAGATCTACAATGCCATTTACACACAGAAGAGCAGCCTTGTCTTGGAGATTTTAGAATTATGTTCTAAATGTTGTGTTGTAGCAGAACATGGGACTGGGAGACTTTGGATGGGAAAGTGAGAGACGTGCTCCAAACCTTGTGATTGTCTTAAACTAACAGCCTTTTATTAAAACAGTATTAGAACTCCCCTATTTTCTTCTAGAACTGTTAAAATACAAAATCTACTCTCTTTACTCTGTTAGTGTTGCATTCCAACCGAGCAAAGTCAGAGCCTGGTTAATCTTCTGTCTGGGAGGTGTTTAATCCTTCAGCTTTTTTCCAGTACACGTATGACTTTGAAAAGCTTCAAAAAATATCAAAGGATAAAGTAAAAACTCAATCTGATGAGTTTTACAAATCAGTAAAGAAAGAATAAGAAAAGAAACCCAAGTAAATTAAATCTTCACAAATAGACCCGTGTAACTGCAAGGACAGCAGTGCTTATCTACAGAGAGCAGTAGCAAAAGTAAAGAAAGAACTGGGAATCCTATTGATAGGAGAAAAACAAAGTATTTATGCTGTGGCCAAGGAGGAGATGCAGAAGCTGGACGGTGTATGAACAATGATAATGAAAATATTTTCCTTATCAGCTTTAAGGTCACTGACATACTGACATTGTCTGGCAGTGATTAGAACAGACATTCTTTGTGCACACTGAGTATAAACCCCCTTTTATTTCCAAATAACTTCCCTCAGGTGCTTCCTGGTCCATCCAGTGCTTGGGCTGGAGCAGCTCTGACAGGGAAAGGGCAAAGAACATCATCTTCACCTGACATTTGTGGTTTGGCAAACCTTTAGACCAAGAGAAGGTAAAGAGTCAGAGATAATTAGGACAGACTCGGATAACGAAAGAGGAAAGGAAAGCTTTCCCAGTATTGCCAGGTTCACGTGTAAGGAGTGCACTAAAAAAGCAGAGTAGGAAATAAATCTTAGACATAGCAGACCCCGACTCAGCTGAAATCTGTGGATCACATCTCGCTGTTGAAGTTCTTCATCATTCACCGTTATAATATGAAAGCAGAATTTTCTGGGCTTTAATATGGCAATTAAAATTGATTTATGGACAGTGACCCTGTGGAGTGATGTCCCACTGAAATTTCAGAGACAAAGGTGTTGCCACCAACAAACAGCCACGTGTTTCTGGGATGTTAATGACAGAGAAATCTAAGTCAGGCACCAAAAACATGGCTGCAAGTTTTACTGTTCAGTTTGAATATATCGCATGGGCCTCTACCCTTCCCCCAAAATACAGCCCTGTAGATGTCATAACACAGAATGCAGTTTATGATATATAATTATTAGGGGAAGGGGTATTTATTAGGTCATCTATGATTCAAATTTGTCATAATTTCCACTCTCTAAAAGGCTGAAAGAACCTTGCTTTTCACTGTGGAGGTCATTCAGGAAGTTCTGTGTGTCCTTAGTGTGATCAGGTAAGCATCATCCCTCACACAAACACACATCCATTCATCAATTTTATAGCTCTGGGAATTTCTACTGGCTGGATCAAACTAATACATTCTGTTTGAAATGAGAGACATTACAGCTAAAATACTAAAACTGCTTTTTAAAAACACTCTTTTAAAAAATTATTCCTCTAAAGCTGTGCTGCAGAGCTGAATAGTCAGGTCTGCTCTTGTTTGATTTTTACTTTAGATGAATTCTTAATAGCTAAAATTTCCACTGAGACTTGTAGGAGCTTAGCATGTTTTAAAATTGGGTAAGAATATTTACACACAGTTTTTGAATTGAAGAACTGTGGTACATGAAGGCCTTTTATGATCTGAGCCCGAGGATTCAGCCTGCTGAAGGACGTTGGTTCCTGGTCTCTGTGTGCTTTGCCACCAAGGGAATCCACACCACACTCCCCAAATGTCTGGGGAATATACTCTCCATTGGGACACCCACCTAAGCCGTGCAGAATGAAGCACCTGGATGAGAGCTGAATATGTACCACATCTAGAAATGCCTTCTACCTGCTATTTAGAATCAGATAATATACAAAAATTATGCTAATTTTAGGTTCTACATCTAGCAGTCATTCTGCCTCTTTCTTTTATCCAAAGCTATAGTGGGTTACAGAAATATATCCAAAAGGTTCTAGCGGAGGTTCCATCTCTTGGCTTTCACATAAAGTAAGTGCATGGTTGCTTTACCAGAACCTGGGATTACTCAAATGCCCTTTTAACCTGTTCCAATCAGGAAGAATTGAATTAATATTCCTGGGGATCTGTTTAAGAAAAAATATATTGTTTAAGGCATCCTGTAGAAACAGAGGGAAGAAGGTAGGGGGAAAAAGAAACCTTTAAGTTAGTGTTTGTTTATCTGAAGGTTATATTTTGTTCAAGGGGAAATAGCCTACAGTCTTGTAATTTAAGACATAGGAAAAGCCTAAGGCATTTGATGTGCCTGAATACTTTTGTCATATTGACATGATATTTAGAAAAAAAGTATTTCTATTATGTGTTTTGTCTACCTAGTGGCTTAGCATCTGTTTGGTAAAGATCTGGGTACCATTTGTTGCAATTTGTGTTTGCTTGTTTCCCTGCATATCACACAAGGTTACTGTTCCTATATGCACACCATCCATTTCATTGTAATTCCCTGACAAACTACTGACAGGATGAAAGAAAATTGTACATTCTTCATCTCTCACTTTTTTCCTTCATGATTTAGTTTTTCTTCTCCTTTTCCCTCGATAGAAGAGTGCAATGATATCTAAAGACAAGGAACAGATAAAATAATTTTTGTCTTTTAAATATCTTTATTTGTTCTGTGATATGAATTATTTCCTACTTACAAAATAACATCTGAAGAAGGAGATATTTTTTAAAATATGACTCAAGATTTCTATCCTAACAGCCAGGAACCACACTAAGCATTTTTCTAGCAAGAGCTTTGAGGAAATGTTCTCTACTGTGTGAAGGAAAGGAGGGAAGAGGAATGTCTGTAATATTGGTGTTTGCCTCGAGTAATTCTGTTGACAATAGGGGGTAATTTACAAAATTAACCATGTGTTTTATGCATTTTTAAATAAACACAGAATATTGGTTATGCAGGAAATAGCTCTCTCATTGGTGAGTTTGTAACAGGGCTTACACCAGGGATCTGCTTGCCTGAGTGCTCTCACTTTTTGCTTGGCAGCAAGAGGGGCTAAAGAGAAATCAGAAACAGAAACTGCATGGAGCAAGTTTGCCTCCCAGCATGCTGTCCTGGCTTTTAGAATGGTGTGTAAGCCCAGAAACGGAAAGAAATTGGGTTAGAACTGTCCCATCCTGAACTTTTCCAGTTAACAGGTTCAGGATCCCCAGTTATCAGACTCAGGATCAGCTTCTAGGTCTCTGTTTTGGCTTTTTCCGCCCTTCTGGCTTCCAGCTCTCCTGAAGTGTTGTAAATGTAAGCACCTCAGTGTGGGCTCATGTGTCCAAGTTCTCTACTGGATACAGATCCTCTTCTTTAAACAATAGCTTCCAAGGTTTGGGTTTCTAGTATTTCTCTAATTTCCTTCTTTTCTGTTATTCTGGTGGCTGATACTAGAAAGAACCAGATTCCTCTCTGATAATTTAAATTACCCAGGTTGGTTCTATTATCCTGTATTATTTCACCAAGCTTTGAACAAAGCAGAAGTTATATTCCCTTCCACCACCACTTATCCCATTCCCAGAGTGTAGGAGGAAAATATTTCAACATAATGGTGAGTGAAGAACATCAGGAAATCACAGGCATTTTGAAGTCTTGGTCTCAGTCATTGCTTACAGATGTTAATTGGCCATTTAGTATTGGAATTGTTTTAAAAAACATTCCAAGTATTGTATGAGATGGTGGCTGGATGCTGCTGAGTGAATTTTTAATTCTTTTCCTCCTCCTCTCTCTCTGGCTCCTGGTGACAACTAGATGGTCCCATAGGCAGTCCCACCTTTCAGGTATCAATCATCCCACTCTCTCTCTGCAGCTCCCACCCATCCTGCTCCAGTGCCTGCATTGATTTTGTCATCCTTATGTATGAAATTAGAGTTTCTCATTGTCTCTGTCAGGGCTTTATTTTGAGACATGATCTACTTTATTTTTCAAGGATTGTATGCAGGGATGGGGCACCTTTTTGGAGACCAGCAAGAACACAGCTGTCTCTCCGGAGGCTGGATCTGGCTCCAGTCATTCTTTTACTCTCTGGGCTCACTGAGAGTTTAATAGCACTGATTGATTTTCCTGAGAATGTAGTACAGAAGCCTTCTCTATTCAGTGTGGTATGATGAATTCATGTAATTGAGTTGGTGCATTCAATATAACTCTGAAGGGTAAAACCAAGAACAGATCTGGAATGGTTGTTTTTAACAGCAATGCACTGTTGCTTTGGTGACAGTCTATTGAGTCCTGGGTCAGCCACTGAATTTTGAAAATGCAGTGTACTAATATGATTTTGGTAGGCCAGGGAAACAACAAAGTGGAAATGGAGTTTAATGCAAAGGTAGTGTGTTGTATTTGGGGTTGTTTTTTTATACAAGGCTGGTACGAATCAGGAAGGTTTTAAAGTTTACAGAGCATCATCGTTCTAATAATTTGCCTTCATTTTCTACAAACCCTGGAACCAAGTGACTTAGATCCAGATTTATCTTTTCTATCACAATATATTGTCAGGATTTCAGAGGCAGAGAAAAGAAAACTCTAAACTGCTGCTGGTGCTTTTCAGACATTCAACCTCTTTGGTCCCTGATGCAGAAGCAGGATTGCTCCAGCCATCTCTTTCTGTGAAATGACAACTCCCTGCTGGTGCCCTGCTGCTGCTGCATCACTGCCCTGCCCAGACCAAGAGGGTGGGGAGATGTTGACACCTTCTTCACAATATTCTGATTTTCCTGTAAGGCAAGGCAGAATGTAGAGAATTAAAGAGAGATCAGTTTTCAAACACAGTGTTTAAATGCTGATGTAACGATACTGGTTGACAGCCTTGTCACTGCTTTCCCCACAGAGGAAATGTACTTGTTTGAAGGCTGCAATATGAAGTGTGAGCTGTCCTTTTCCATCCACACCTCAGTGAGAAGGACAGCACCCTTGCACAGACTCACAGTCCTCACCATAATCAGCAGCTCTGCCTGCACCACCACGTTATGTGAAAATGAGGAATTCAGCAGGTGAAATGCAGCTTCCTGGGAATGTGTCAGGAGCTGCTGCGCAGAGCACGAACCAGCAGCTGGCTGAGAAAAGAGCCAGCGATAGCTGCTGCACCTGAACAGACTGGGCTGTTCCAATAGCAGAGCAGCTATTTCCCCCTGATTATCCTTATCACCTGCCTTTTCAGAGGGTTCATGGCAGAAAAAGCACAGGGGCATGGCAAGGCTGCAAGGTCAGATCCTCTTCTTCCCTTTCAGACAAGAGAGTTTCACAAAAGTCACAGGTTCACAGATTGAGATCTGAGATTTTTTACACATGTGTATGTTATGCACACACACACTTCAGAGTGAATGGAGAACTGCAACTGAAGCTGATAAAACATCAGGTAAAGTGAGAAATCAGGCAGGAACTGTATCGTGGCAATAGATGGAGTCCTGGAGCTCACCACGGGAACCTCCCTGGTGGGTAGCTCTGCTGTCAGACAGTATTGCCTCCTCCATGTTCAGTGTGCTGGGAGGCAAAGCCTGAAAACTTTGAAATAAAGAAGAGTCCATCTGTTTGAGCTGAGTTTTGAGCAAACCTGTGTCAAATTTGGCTGTCATCCGCAGCCCTATGAATATGTGCTGTACAGTACAGGCTGATGTGTGCAAAGGGTGAAGATACGGGCTCACTCTCGCTACAGTTTTTGTCAGAGCTTTGTCTTTTTTTTTTTAATGTGGAAATCTGAATTTTAAAATGCTCTGCGGAAGGTTGCTTTTATTTGGTTTACTCTAAAGGAAAGCAGAAATGCTGTTATTTGAATGAGTAATTTCAGGGCTCAGAAACAGGAGGCAGCTCACTGTGAGGTCCTTATGTGACAGGTCTCTCTGCAAAAGAAATAAATATGTATACACAAACAAAAGAAATTAGTTATCTTTGGGGATATTAGCAGGAGTACAGTGTATATAGTTAAGAAATTATTTTTACCTGATTATCCAGCATTTCTCAGACAGTTGAAGAAGTACTTTATACATTTTTAGTATCAATATATTTTATAAACTGCTGAACCACTTACATTGGTACAGAAAGAACCACAGAAGAGAATTTAAGAACTAAAAAAATATACTGCTGTGAAAGACTTAAGGAATTCAAATCTGTTTAGCATCTCAGGAAGAGAAGATGATTTGATTGCAGAGCAAGTATTTTCATGTGGAGAAGACAGTGGATAGAAAAAGAACCTTTAATCTCGCTGAGACAAGCAGGCGAGAGTCATGCCTGGAAGCTGATCTAGAGGAATTCAAATGACAACTTGTGCAAATAGTTTTAAGTGTGATGATGATTAGCCTTTGCTATATAAAGAAACAGCAGGGAAAACAGTAGATTGTCTATCTCTTGATACCTCAGATGAAGACTGGTCCTTTAGGAGAAAGATGGTTATGCTTTATTGAGCTTAATAGAGGAGTAACTGGATGTAATAGCCTGTGGTATCCTGGAGATTGAGTGTGATGATCTAATGGTTCTCCTGGCCTTAAACTTTATGAATCCCTTGAAAATCCATGCAGACAGAATCACAAAATAGAAGGGTTTACTGTAGCTCCTGAATGCTGCGACTACTAAAATGAGCTCAGCTCTGTTCCCTGCAGAGATGGAGGGGCAAACACCAAGTCAAACTGGCTGGACATCAGGAATATTCACATCCCAAAATTCTGGTCACCCTTCTCTGTAAAACCCGTCATGACTGACAGAAAACACATTTCAGGAGCATGGCCCTGTCAGGATTATTTGTTAATGGAAATGCTCGTATGACATTGCTTTCAAACAAATGTAGTCTGGTAACCGTGAAGTGAAATGTACTGTCACTCTGTTGCTCCTATTTGCCCCACAATTCTGCGTTTTTGTGTACTTTGGGTCATCATCATTACATTCATAGGCCTGGGGTTGAGCATGGAGCTGATGCCAAGTCTACGATCCGTCCATTTCAAATCCTCCCATACCAGAGACTTCTGTAGTGTGACCCAGAGGGGTCAGAACTTGTTCTCAGTTGCTGTATAATAAAGCATGCTTTGCTTCTTATAATTCCTTTGTTAGTTAGGCAGGTTTAAAGACGTCCATACATCGTGTATGATTACATCCTTCTGAATTATAAAAAGCCTACCTTTTGTCTCTAAAAATTCAGTACTTTGTTTATAATTGTTTTGGGGAAGGAAACAGAAAGACTCTGACCAATAGAGGAATATTTCAGCCCTCGGAAAGATCCCAGAGATGGGCTAGAATTTAGAAGAATTTATCCAGCCATATTCTTTGGTATTCCACTCGTCAAATCAACAGCTCATCCTTCGTAGTTCATAGTTTCTTAAACTTTGCGACGCCTCTAGCATTTTAAGGGTCTGCTGAATTCCTTAAGCTCTAGTGCCAGCTCTTGAACTCCACATTGATTTTCCTTAAGTGTCCTCAAATAAAACATATAAAGTAGGCCCGTGTCTGAAATTCATGTTCCTGCCAGACACCGTTCCTATGATATATTGCAACAATACATCAGAGAAAAGCAGCCGCAGTGATCTATTGCAGTAATACTGCACGTTCTTGTAGAAGGAATGAACAGGAACTCTAAACTGAGAACTTGAACAGCTTTTTGAAGTTGTGTTCTGGCAAAGGTACTAACACCTATTGTGTTTGTCAAAAGATCAAATATTGAACGTAACTTTTTGTGTGCTACTGGTGCACTGATTGGTGATAAATTTGATTCTGCTAACTGCAGGAACAAATTACAAATATTCAAGATTTTTTACAGAGGTCTGCAATTAAAGGCTAAATACGCACTGATACTGAAAATATTCTTTGCATTTAGAAAGAGAGAAACACATTTTTTAAAACTCATTTTCTCTGATGTTATTTGACTCAGAAAAGAGCAAATAAGTGTTACCCATCAAGAGTGTAATGAAAACTAGGCCATTAGCATCTGAAATTTGTAGTGTAATGAGGAACAGCTTCTGTGCCTTATTCTATTTTTCTAGAGGAAAGGGACCTATTATTCACAGTTACTCTTATGTGCTCAACAGCACCAGAAATATTTCTCCTTAGTGATGTTTTTAGATGGACCTTTTTCACTGAGGAAAGGAGTGTGTCTTCTATTGAAATCACCTTTTCTAAATAATTTTATCTCTTTGATATCTTTTTTTCACTGACCTGAAAAATCTTGAGCCTTGCCTCAGAGTCCTGCCATTCTCCCTCCTGTGCTCACAGCAGCTGAGTTTCAGTAGGTGGTCCCTGCAGTGATCCCTTGTGTTGTTGCCATGGCTCCTTCAGTTTGCACTCTCAGACACTTGTAACTAACCAATGGCATATTGAAATTCCACCAAATCCACACAGCCTGAAACTTGTGTCTTCAGACTGTGCTCCTGCTTTATCAGAACATGAAATACTGCTGCTGTACCCTGAACTGTCTCACAGCAAATAAATATTTCTCGTCATACCCCACCACACCGCAGTCAGTACTGATGGTTGTTCTGCCTCAGCGTTTTGGGTCAGTATGGTATCAGCTGTGGCTTTCTACCAGAGGGCTAAAAGCTCACGTTTAGCCTCTGCCTCCACTTAATAAATGACTATCCTGAATCACCTGCAAAACTACATTTCCTTTTGAGGCATCTTTGATATGAACAGATTTTCTACAATTTGCTTTCTGTCTGGAGCTCAGCTCTGCTTCCTTCAGGCCTGAAATGTGACTATTGGTGTTCCACATCCCAGGTACTTGCTCTAGCATACAGCTTTGTAAAAGGGATCTCTTCTTAATTTTGGCCAGAAGTTGTATGATGGAGCCAAGAAATCATTTCTGGATACAAGCTCCATCAAAACTTGTTCATTTTCATATGGTTCTGAATTACTCAAACAGGCCTTTTTCAGAGGAAATGTGCTGCCAGTGATGTTTAAAGACATTTTAGCATCAGTGCTTTGGACTATTTGACCTGCCAGAACAGCTATGTTGCACTGAAAATGTGTGAAAATGGGGATGAGACCAAGGCAAAACTCTTGTCTTCACAGTCAACTTTCCTGGCTCCTTATGACATTTTTTGCTTCCTACCCATCAAATTTCTTCATAACCTCTGCCACTCTCTCAAAGTATAAAGAAGAAAAATAAAAAGGAGGGAAGTCTAGTTTTAAAAAGAAAATAACTTAGAAGGTAATAGGTAATAGTCTTTTTTTTGTTTTCTTAATTTCGATTTTCCCAGACAGCCACCCTGCCTGGCTGTCTTCCAACCTCTCTATCCATGCTAGAACAAAACGTTGCACAGTCTCTTAAGGTTCATACCAATTATTACTACTGAGAGAAGGATATGTACTTCTTTATGAAGCATGTGTAATACAGTATGTAAACTGAATGCACAAGGCAGCTGAAAAATAACTGAATAAAACTGCCACAAGAGTACAGATATCTGAAGGTGTGGAAATGACCTAAGATGCTCACCTACTGCTGCAGCTAGAAATTTTAAAACTGATGACAGTGATTTTCTGTTAGACAGCCAATCTGCCAGCTTGAAATTAACTTCAAGATTTTAATAAGCCCACGGTGGTGGGGTCAGGCAGGTGCCATAACCTCAACTACAGCAACTGCACAACCAGGAACAGTCAGTTTGTCTTCTCACGAGGGCAAACTGGCTGGCATCAATCTTGGCTGGCATCTGATGGAGGAAGATTTGACTTCTTCCAGCTGCCACCTGGTTTCCTACCCATTAGACTCCTTTGATGAGCAGATGATGTTCTGATATTCTCTGATGAACCATAGCAGGTTTGTCAAGGGAAAAATTACCCATGTGTAGTCTCTGCTGCCTTGGCCTCTGCTGGGTGAACTTGAAATAAACTGAGATGTATTTGCTTTCAGGAGTTGTCTGATTTGATTTGCGGTGCACCTGCTCTTGAAAACAAGAAAGTTTTAAATCCCATGCTCGTTTTTGCAGGGTATGAACCATCAGCTCTGCTGTCAGCAGCAGTGATAACTGGAGTCAGGCCAGCTCTCAGAACAAGTACAGTCGTATAACTGCCTGTGAGCAGGAGAGAAGGAACCTTGCAAGGAACATTCTGCCTTTAATCTATTTTCCTCATCCCTTTTTCTGGCTTAAGTCCTGGATGTGACCCTGAGACTGCCCTGCTGGGTCCAATGAACGTGGCTCAATCTTGCTTACCCACACTTGGTTTCCTCTAAGATACTTACATGATTCTTGATTAGAAGAGAGATATTTTTTATATCTTTGATTCTTTAGTGGCTCCTCTCTCTGCTGAAGGTCTTACTTTGTAAGGGTAGGAAGGATAGAGGTAAGCAAACACACGTGCAGAAAGTGTACCTATGTAAAATATTAGATATTTCTTGCTTACAGCCTGCTCTGAACAGGTCATGTGCTTATTGTCACCTTGCTGGAGCCACAGGTTAAATGGGGAGTGCTGGGCACAGACCTCTGGGACAAAGCAATCGGTGTGGCCCTTGCTCTGTGAGAGATGTTCTGGGTCAAAGGCTGACGTACCACGGCTGAAACTGCACAGCACTAAAGGGGTAACACCTGAACTTCTCTTGGAAAAGCTTCGAAAGACATGGGGATCGTGTGGCTGCACCCTGAACACTGACTGCTCCCTACTGTCCTTAACAATACAGATGAAATTGGATTTATATTTCCTCATCATCTCTTGGAGCACATACTCACTTCCTTTTTGTACAGTTTCTACCAATTTCTGATTTTCCTTTTTCATTCATATCTATATTGTTTCATTCATATTTATATATGTATCTATACTGTTTGGAAGTACTTCAAAATTAATATATTTAGATGAATATTTCAGATCAGAAAGATATTAGGTTAGAATCTACAGGTACAATCTTTGTTAATTTTTTCTTCAGACTAGGTAAAAGTGGAACCTTACCATTACAGCAATAATGGGTGGTTATTACTCTTGATTAAAATTAAATTAAGCTGCAGTTGGCAACTAAAAAGATTAAATCATCACATAAAAACTGTCAGGCTTTCATTTTAAACATCTGTTAGTTAAGAGTGACAGTAGCACTGATGTGGCATATTTGCCAGATACCTCATCAACAGCCACCTTTGTATCATCAGATAATTGAGACAATATGGTCTGAAGTGAATCGTATTTCAAACATAACTTCATCTCACATAATACGTGGAGCTGAGAAATCTTCCTTCAGGTCAGCTGTAAACAAATCCAGTATTTTAGGATTATTTAATTCTTGAGATATAGTGTTCTCTGGTGATAAGTTGGAAATATGTTTTTGTCATATCCAATGTGTTGATGGTTGAGATCTAAAGGATTTATCTGGCTGCTGTTTTCTTTTCCTGGCCTAGGTTTTCAATGTCTGTAAATCTCTACAATCCTACTGATATCAGTACACCAGACTGATTTCACAGGCTGTTTTTTTCAAGACTATTTAGATGTTTTCACATTCCTGGTGACCTCAGACTAACGTGAGCCACTGTCTGAAGTTCTGCCTGTGCCTCCCCTGTACAATACCTGTTAGGCTGTGGTGCCAGGCATAAAAAAAGGCCACATCAGCATATCCAGACACCTGCCTGGGGGAATCTCTAGGTAAAGAGACCTCCTCAGTGTGATGTGCTGTAAGAAAAT
>VWPU01002602.1:0-28078 GCA_013398955.1 Callaeas wilsoni | reverse complement strand
AGCCCAATAAAAACGCAATAATTAAGGATATTTCAGTGGAATTTGTTTTGCTGACAAGGCAGGGCGGTTCACGCCACGTGCTTTGTACGTTTTTGTTATTTTTATTTCCAGTTTCAACTTGGAAACCCATTTCTTAGGACTGTTGAGACAGCAAAACAACAACTCCCAGGCGAGCAATGTCAATTTTTTTATTTCACACTGTTGCAGTGCTGCACCAGTGACTGAGTGGATTAAAATTCCTCCCCCCCAGTTTTTCTTCTTTACACAACCATAATACTGCATTTTACCACGATCAGGACCCTGCCTCTAAAATACTTCTGCGTAACAGCAAGCAATTAAAAATCCAAAAAGCTGAATTTTGATGTTGTTGAGTTATTGAGGATGCTTTCAAATCCCACTGCAGTAAAATTCGGCGTGGCCCCACAGAGTGCAGTCACCAATTCACAAAACACACCTTGAAATTCGGGTGGTTTTGGGTCCCAGGGCCACAAATTCAAGTTGCAGGAAGGAGAAACAACGGGAAGGAAACGGGAACGAGCTGGCCCAGAGCCACACGGAGAATCCAGAGGGAAAGCAGGGAAAAAGAAATTCCTTCGTTTCCCAAAACTGCACCTTCCTGATGAGGCAGAACGAAGACAGGGCTTTGCTCATTCCTATTTGCAAGATTCAGGTTTTTACCCACCTACATCGACAAAACTTAATTTAAGACATTTCTTGGCTTTCCCCTTCCAGTTGTTTTAAAAACCAGAATTATTTCAGCTGGCAGGAGCTGGGCACAGCCCCTGCTCCTCCCACACGGATCCTGGATGGGGCTTTTGAATCAGTTTTCACTGAGGGGCAGCTTTTTGGGTCAGTTTGGCTTTTTTTAAAGCACAGGGAGATCTCTGAAAACGCTCACAGCTGCCCAGGGAAATCGTTTTCCTGCCTGGTTGGGGTTTTACACCGAGCCCAAGCAACGACTCTTCCTGGTGTGCAACTTCTGGGTTTTCTTTTTTGGGTTTTGACCTTTTTTCAGCTTTTTTTGACCTTTTTTCAGACATTAACCAACATTAAATGTGGAAAATGAACCTGGAAACCACTGGGCAGCACAGAAATGCTGGGAAATAGATTTTAAAAAACCAAACTTCCTTTGGGTTTTTGATGGATTCTTAGAGGCACTTCTGCAGGAAGAGGTGCAGGCACCAAGGAGGCACTGGGAGGTATCAAAGCGATGATGGAAGAAGTTTTCCTGCAAAATTCCCAGGAATTCCTTGTGAGGAGGCCCTGGCACAGATTATCCGAAGAAACGTGGCTGCCCCTGGGTCCCTGGAAGTGCCCAAGGCCAGCTCGGAGCAGCCGAGGACAGTGGGAGGTGTTCCCTGCCCACTGGGGGATCTTTAAAGTCCTTCCAACCCAAAGCATTCCATGATTGTGTAATTGGATGGAACAGGAACGGGGAATTTTCACTGCTCTGAGCAGTGGGCAGGGATTTCCATCTCTAAGGAGAGCTCCTTGCTGAAACGTTTTAAGGCACAAACACAAAAATCAATAAATAACACCTCAAGGGGTTTTGTGATAGCTCCTTTAAAAAGTCAGGCACTTCTCCATGTTCTACACAGAACTAGAAATATTTATGGGATTCAATATTTATGGGGTTAAAACCCTTTTTTTCTTTTTTTTTTTTTTTTGTTTAAGACAATGAAGTAAAATTCAGCAAGGCACTTCAATTTTGTTGCTAACCAGTTCTCTCTCTTTCTACAGCAAAACCAAGGGCTCACAAAAGGCTATTTTTAAGCACCTCTAACCCCAAATTTGGCAATATTTGCATGGCAGAACCCTAGCCCAGGTATTTCAGCTTTTCATTAAAACACTGGAGCACAACTAATTCTGGATTTCTTAACCCTGTTTACTTTTCAATTCTTTTCAGCTCCAGAGAATGAAAACTCTGAATTTTTTTTTGTGCTTAGTGAAGGTGATGAGTTCCTGCCCTGCCAACTCCTCCCTCTATGTAAGACAGGCAGGAGGAATAATTTGCCAAAGCAGCCCTAATTCAGCAGGAACCAGGACACAGCAATTTCTAGTCCTGTTCTCCAGTTAAACTACTCGAGGAGGGAAAAAAAAACCCAATTATTGAAGGCCATTTGCTGAAATCCAAACCTAAAACACGGGCCAGGTGCTTCTGTACCATCAGAAAATCATGGAATAGCAAATCCAGAACTAAACACACAAAACACTCCAACTCCAGCCCTGAAGTGTGAGTTTCCTATAAATTCTCCTCAATTTGTACCAATTTTTTAGCCAGAACTGCTCTCCACCACAAATATCTGGGATATGGGGGGGAGAGCAGGCACCAAAGGGAAATGGGGAGTGGTCCCTTCCTTTCCTTTTGTTCCACAAAGTCTTTTCCTCCCCCTCCTCTTCCCCCTTGCCCCACTAAAAGCAGCAGGGGGCTTTTTCAGGGAGCTGTTTCCTACCCCAAATTCCCTCCTGGCCGCAGGAGAATGGTGGGAAGGCAATTGAGCAGCAGTTGCCAAAAGCTGTTTGGGGTGGGGGATGCGGGCTGTCCCAAAAGGGCAAAGGGCCCTTGTGGGGGCACACAAAGGGGTTTACAGCCCCCTCCTCACCCCCATAAAGGGGCAGCAGAGCAGGAGAACGGGGCTGTGCCAGACACAGGGCTGTGAGGAGGAAGGGCAGGGACAGCTGGGCAATTCCTGACCAAAATTTGAGGTCTCTGCTGTGGAGCAGCGCAGGCAGAAGGCAGGGGAGCGAGGGCCGTGCTGCTCCAGCTCCCAAATTCACCCCCAGGATTTCACAGCGCTCATTCTTAACCAGCTCCACACCCTCGGGATGTTTGGTGGCAGCGATGGGATGTGCTGGTCCCTCCAGGGCTGAGATGCACCATTCCAGAGCTCGGAGGGAGGCGTTTGCTGTAATCCCACAGCCGGGAATCCACGGGCAGCACCTGGACTCGTGTGTCCCCACAGGTCACTGCAGGGCTTCGCTGCGGAGGGGATAAAGGTGCAGGAAATCAAAAACGCCCTCTGACAGCCCTGCCTGGGACAGGCCAGCACTGCCAGAGGAGGAAGTGCTCAAAATTCTAAAAAAATTCAATGTAATCCAAGCCACTGCTTGGACACGGATTGTGCTCCATCAGAGCAGCAGAGCTCCCAGGTGCTACCACTGGGAAAAAGAGGAATCTTCCCACTCCTCTTCCTTCCATTCCTCACTCCAAGTCACTGCAGCAGTGCTCTGCTGAGAAAATATTCACTGAACAGGAGGCAAGTTCAAAATCACAGGGAAAAAAACTCCCAAACCAGTGACAGTTCAGGGAGAGATGATGATGATGATGGTGGTGATGGTGATGATGATGATGAAGTGCTGGACCCAAGGCGATGGAGTGTCAGTGGCTTCAGCAGCAGGCCCAGCCTGGAGGGGAGGTCTCCTTGATGTTGATATAATCCCCACTCCCAGCAGAGGAGGAGCTTCCATCTCCTGAGCATGAGGACATCATCTTCTCAATCAGAACCCTGGGAAAAAAACATTCATGGGTTTGGTTTGTGGGGTTCTTCGTTTTAACCAGCAGCGCTGGGCAGTGCAGAAAAGAAGTAAAAAATAAAAGGCAAAGCTCTGAAGGACATAAAACTCCAGGAAATGACTAAAAAAATCAGGTTAAGGAAGGTGACAGCACTGGCAGCTGGACTTGGGCAGGGACACCTTCCTCTATCCCAGGCTGCTCCAAGCCCTGTCCAGCCTGGCCTTGGATGCTTCCAGGGATGGGGAGTCCACAACCTCTCTGGGCAGGGAATTAACTCCTGGACACATCACCAGGCACTGTTCCTACCTCATGGACTCGTTGATGTTCTTGTTTTCCTTCACAGACGTCTCCACCCATCCTGAAAATCCATTTTCCTTGCTGAACCGATCGATTTCTTCCCTGGTCACTGCCCACGGGGAAAGGTCACACTGCAAAGCAGGAAGCAGGCATTTTAGAATCCCAGAATGGTTTGGGTTGGAGGGGACATTAAATTAATCACCAGTGCCACCCCTGCCATGGCCAAGGACACCTTCCACTATCCCAAGCTGCTCCAAGCCCCGTCCAAGCTGGCCTTGGACACTTCCAGGGATGGGGCAGCCACAGCTTCTCTGGGCACCCTGTGCCAGGCCCTCCCCACCCTCAAAGGGAGGAATTTCTTCCCAATTTTGAAGCTGGGAGGGCCATTCCGTGGCGGTGTGCAGGCAGCTCAGCCCTCACAGCTCCCACAGGGAGCTCTCGGGGCAAGGCTCTTACTGGGATGTTGCAAGCAGCAGTTCCTTTATCTGATATCTCAGTTACTGGCACGCCTCGGTCAAGCACGCCTGGAATGGAGCTTCCCAGCATTGTCCCTCAGCCCAAATCTGCCTGGGCTCTCAGCAGCCGGGAAGGGTGGCACAGGCGTGGTGGCACCGCGGTGGCACCGATGCCAATGGGACGGATGAGGAGGCGGAGAGAGACCCTGGCCCAGAGCAGCTCGTGGGTACAGGCACCCAGATCTCCCTGATCCTGGCGAAACTGCTGCCTGAAAACAGAATCCCAGGATCACTGAGGCTGGAAAATCCCTCTGGGATTGAGTCCATCCTGTGCCCGATCCCCGCCCTGAGCACTGAGCGCCACGTCCAGGTGACACCTCCAGGGCTGGGCACTCCAAACCTCCCCTTCCAGTCCCTGACTGCCCTTTCCATGAGGAAATTCCTGCTGATGTCCAACCCCAAACCTCCCTGGGCAGCCCTTTCCAACCCTTTCCATGAGGAAATTCCTGCTGATGTCCAACCCCAAACCTCCCTGGGCAGCCCTTTCCAACCCTTTCCATGAGGAAATTCCTGCTGATGTCCAACCCCAAACCTCCCTGGGCAGCCCTTTCCAACCCTTTCCATGAGGAAATTCCTGCTGATGTCCAACCCCAAACCTCCCTGGGCAGCCCTTTCCAACCCTTTCCATGAGGAAATTCCTGCTGATGTCCAACCCCAAACCTCCCTGGGCAGCCCTTTCCAACCCTTTCCATGAGGAAATTCCTGCNACACAGAGAAACACAAAAAACCCCACACACAAACACAGGAACACACAGAGAAACCCACACAAAGCCCACACAGAAACACACGAACACACGGAGAAGCCCACACAAACCCCACACACACACACACAGCCCAACCCACCCCCAGCCCACACCGAAACACACAAACACACACACCCCACAAACCCCGCACAGAAACACACGAACACACGGAGAAGCCCACACAAACCCCACACACACACACACAGCCCAACCCACCCCCAGCCCACACCGAAACACACAAACACACACACCCCACAAACCCCGCACAGAAACACACGAACACACGGAGAAGCCCACACAAACCCCACACACACACACACAGCCCAACCCACCCCCAGCCCACACCGAAACACACAAACACACACACCCCACAAACCCCGCACAGAAACACACGAACACACGGAGAAGCCCACACAAACCCCACACACACACACACAGCCCAACCCACCCCCAGCCCACACCGAAACACACAAACACACACACCCCACAAACCCCGCACAGAAACACACGAACACACGGAGAAGCCCACACAAACCCCACACACACACACACAGCCCAACCCACCCCCAGCCCACACCGAAACACACAAACACACACAGAAACCCACGAGCACACCACGCAACCCCCACACGCCCCACACACAAACACACAGAGACACCCCCACAAAGCACACACAGAAACGCACAAACACACACAACACACAAACCCCGCACAGAAACACACGAACACACAGAGAAACCCACACAAACCCCACACACAAACACAGAGAGGAACCCACACAAAGCACACACAGAAACACACGAACACGCAGAGAAACCCACACAAACCCCACACACAAACACAGAGAGGAACCCACACAAAGCACACACAGAAACACACGAACACGCAGAGAAACCCACACAAACCCCACACGAACAGGCCTGACCCCACACGCCTCGCGCCCCCGGCTGCCCACCTTGTTGGCCAGCAGCAGGCAGGGCACAGGGCTCCCGTCCGGCAGCAGCAGCTTGCTGTCCAGATCCTGCTTCCACTTCTGGCTGTTGCTGAAGGTGCTGACGTTGGTGACATCGAACATGACCACGCAGGCCGAGGCCTCCCTGTAGTACAGCCGCGTCATGGACGTGAAGCGCTCCTGCCCTTCGGGGTCGAAACCAGAAATAAATAGCCCCCTCCAGAGCTGCTGTTTTGGGGTTTGTTCACCAAATAATGTGTTTATTTTCGCAGCTGTTTCTCTAATTTATGAGAGGATTCAGGCACTGGATGCGGCCTGCCTGGGCATCTCTACGCTGGGCAGGTCTCAGATCACAGAATTAGGGAATCCCAGATTTGTTCGGGTTAAAAGGGACCAAAGATCCCCCAGTGCCACCCCTGCCATGGGCAGGGACACCTTTCCCTACCCCAGGCTGCTCCAAGCCCCATCCGGCCCGGCCTGGGACACTTCCAGGGATCCAGGGGCAGCCCCGATATTTGCATTATTCCCAGTGTAACTCGGAGTCCCCTCCGGCCACCGAGGGTCCCTGGGCACCACAAGGGCACCGTGCCAGCGTGGCCCTCTGCTTCCCACTCCTTTTTGGGGACGAAACTGAAACCAGTTTCTTGCTGCAAGCCTCACTCTGGCAACTTCTCCTTCCTGTTGCCTTTTTAAGGATTCCAGGCATCCGAGCAAGGAAACCACAGCCCCGTTCTCCTCCCTGCTCCAGATCCAGACGTGCCATTTTAGAGATGCTGCTGCCCAGACCTCTCCTGGTGCCAGGGAATTTGGGAAATTCATTTCTCTGCTCCTCTCCAGGGAGCAGGAGCTCCTCATTCCACTCCAGCTCATGTAATTCTGTCCCTCAGAATGTGTCTCCTGCCAGAAATTTGGATTTTAACACAAGATTTGGAGCTGAGGAGTCTCGTATCCAGCTGCAGATGAGCCAGTTCCACATTCCCTCTGCTCTGGCTCTGGAACCGAAAGGAAAGGCTCAGCAGGAATTACTGTTTGCATTCCTTGCAGGTGGATTTTTAATTAAATATTTAAATTACTACAGCAGGCTCGAGGCAGCCCTGCAAAGCAGAGCAGTCCTGCCCCTGGAACCCATAGGATCCTGGGATTTATTTTTAGAGCAGAAGGAAAAGGAAGAAAAAAAAGGAAGAGGAAGGGGGAAAGAAAGAGGAAGGGAAGGGGGAAAGCAGAGGAAGAGGAAGGGGGAAAGGAAGGCAAAAATGGCCAAAACATTGAGAACTTTAAAAACCTTTAAAATACCTGCAATGTCCCAGAGCTGCAGCCGAACCGTCTCTGACTCCGACCACTGAACCACCTTCAGTGCAAAATCCACTGGAAAATTCCCAAAAACCAGAAAGGAAACCTGATCAGGGCCATTATGCACCCCAGCCTCATTCCTCCACGGCCTCTCCCCATGTCCCAGAGCCCCAGTCACGGGGCCCTTCAGAATCCTGGACCAGAGTCACCAGCCCGTGCACAGCTCCAGGCTGGACAGGGCTCCGAGCGACCTGGGCTGGGGAAAGGTGTCCCTGGCCATGGGTGAGAGGAGCTTTGAGGTCCCTTCCCACCTGAATCACCCCATATTTGCTGTAACCAGGCCAGTGAGTCAAAAGGGGAAACCCTGAGCTGTTCTCGGATCCTGATGTGTCAGGTTTTCACTGCAGGGGAAAACCTGCCCTGCTCCACTGGCAGCCAGAGCCAGCCGGGCTGGAACTGACCAAAACCAGGAACTAAGCACAAAAAAAAGTAACAGAAACCAGTCTGCAGCATTTCCTGCTGGGAGAGACCACGGGCACAGCCCAGAGCTCTGTGGCTCTCCAGCGTTGTCCACTTCTAATCCAGCCCCTCTCGTTCAGGAATAAGAAGATTTAAACAGCTGTGCTCAACCCCCACGATTTTGGGTCCTTGGGGAGATTTCCTGGGTAAACCCTTGGCAGCTCCTGCTCCTTCCAGGTTATTCATTTACACAAAGAACCAAAATCCCACTGAGCCCCATTCCCAGCCTCCTCCTCACAGACCTTCCCAGCACTGCTGACCCCTCAGCAGCAGGGCCAGGCTGTTTAATTAATGCCAAACCGGCGCTGCTGATGGTTTTACTGGGATGAACTGAGCCTGTAAACTCAGATCACCCAGTTCAGAGCTCCTGGAGTGGTTATTCCCAGGGGTGGGAGCAGGATGGGGCATCCCAAATAAGCAGGAGAGAGGGACAGAATCCCTCGGGGGGCTCAGGAAGGAGTCTGGGAATTAACACCCCATAAACCACTGATGACGCGCGGCTGTTCCTATCCCAGATGCCCAATCCCACAGCCCGGGGAGGCGCGGGGCAGAGGGGCGAGTTCCCCCCGGGCGAGGGGCGAGGGGCGCGGGGCGGAGCGCTCCGGGCAGGGCGCAGCGCGGAGCGGGGCTCGGGACGCGCCCCGGCACGGACGCGCTGCCAGACCCTGGGGAACCCCCAGAGAACACCCAGGAAACCCCCAGGAAACCCCCAGGGAGCCCAGGGAAGCCCCCAGGACCCCGGGACGGGCTCACCTCCCACGGTGGATTTGTAGTGCCGGTTGAAGCTGTCGTTGGCGTAGCGCTGCACCAGCGAGGTCTTGCCCACCGTGGCGTCCCCGACCACCAGCACCTTGAACATGCGATCGCGCTGCCCCATCCCGGCCCGGCCCGGCCCCGCTCCGTCATGTGAGGGTCAGGTGGGGCAGCGGCGGAGCTCGTACGGCCTGCCGGGATCTGTAGTTCGCTGCCTTCCGCTGGAGCCAGCCCCGGGCTCCGCCGGATCCAGCCTTGCACGTCCCTTGTATCCGCAGACCTTGCTCTGTGCACCCCCGGATCCAGCCCTGCACATCCCCTGGGTCCGCAGAGCTTGCTCTGTGCACCCCCGGATCCAGCCCTGCACATCCCCTGGGTCCGCAGAGCTTGCTCTGTGCACCCCCGGATCCAGCCCTGCACATCCCCTGGGTCCGCAGAGCTTGCTCTGTGCACCCCCGGATCCAGCCCTGCACATCCCCTGGGTCCGCAGAGCTTGCTCTGTGCACCCCCGGATCCAGCCCTGCACATCCCCTGGGTCCGCAGAGCTTGCTCTGTGCACCCCCGGATCCAGCCCTGCACATCCCCTGGGTCCGCAGAGCTTGCTCTGTGCACCCCCGGATCCAGCCCTGCACATCCCCTGGGTCCGCAGAGCTTGCTCTGTGCACCCCCGGATCCAGCCCTGCACATCCCCTGGGTCCGCAGAGCTTGCTCTGTGCACCCCCGGATCCAGCCCTGCACATCCCCTGGGTCCGCAGAGCTTGCTCTGTGCACCCCCGGATCCAGCCCTGCACATCCCCTGGGTCCGCAGAGCTTGCTCTGTGCACCCCCGGATCCAGCCCTGCACATCCCCTGGGTCCGCAGAGCTTGCTCTGTGCACCCCCGGATCTAGCCCGGCACATCCCCTGTGTCCGCAGACCTTGCTCTGTGCACCCCCAGATCTAGCCCTGTGTATCCCCAAATCCAGCCTTGAACATCCCCTGTATCCACAGACCTTGCCCTCCCAGATCCGGCCCCCTGTACCCCCAGATGCAGCCTTGCACATCCCCTGTACCCCCAGATCCAGCACCCCTGCATCCCTGAACCCTGCCCTGCACATCCTGTGTCCCCAGATGCAGCCTTGCACATCCCCTGTACCCCCAGATCCCCCTTCACCCCCAACCCTGCCCTGCCCATCCCCTGCGTGCCCCGACCCTCCCCCATGCACCCCCAGGCAGTGCCCGTGCACCCCTAGATCCAGCCCTGCACATCCCCTGCACGCCTCGATCCTGCCCTCTGCACCTCCAGCCCCCTGCACCCCCAGGTCCTGCCCCATGCACCCCCAGATCCTGACCCCTGCACCCCCAAATCCTGCCCTGCAGATCCCTTGCATCCCCAGATCCAGCGCCCTACACCCCATTCTCCCCTGGCCCCAGCCCTCTGCACCCCTGGCCATGCTCCCTGCAGCCCAAAACCAGCCCCCCAACATGCACACGCACCCCTCCCAGTATATTTTGATTTTTAAACAAGGCTCCCCTGTTGCTGGGATTTCTCCAAGCTCTTAAAGCCCAGGTGTGTCTCTCTGTGACTCGTGATCCTTCCCCCAAGGAGGAGAGGCCAACACAACCCCCCAGTCCCAGGAGACCAGGATATGGCCCCCCCGCCGTGCCCCAGAACCCCAATATTCACCCCAAAGTGTGAAGCCAGCAGGGTCTGGGTGGCTGCTCCCCAAACCCAGGGCTTTGTTTTGGGATTCTGCACCAAGGTCCTGCTCTGGGCGAGCTGGAGGCACAGCCCTGCAGGGAAACACAGCCCACAGCCACCAATTCCTGCAGATCCAAGGGCTTTTCTGCACCCCAGAAGGTACAGAACCCTTTGTCCCACAAAATCAGCAGGAACAGGCAGGTGCCACGTGCCAGCAGCTCTCGGGGAGCAGGGCCTGGATTCTGAGTCCAGGGAGGGCCAGAACAAACACCTGGATTCCTGCTGGGAGCCCCCAGGAGCTGCCAGGACCTGAGCAAGGGCACGGCCGAGGTCACCTGGCACTCACTGTAATCCCAGTTTGCTTCATGCCCAGCAATTTATTTGATTTTTGTAACTCTCCTATCAAAAGAGCTTCAGCCGGAGCTAAAATAAGCTTCAAAACCTGAGAGGGACCTTCAACCCGAAGGAAAAACTACCACAGTCCACATAAATAAATGTCATCTTTATTTAACCAAATATAATTTATCCATTAGGTCGACATCTGTCAGTTATAGGAACTATAAATAATTAAGACAGTCTTTTTCCTTTAATAAAAGAGTAAACCAGGATTTTCATCTGCAGGCAGCTGTAGAGTAGGCATGCATTTGAGTGCAACCAGTGGGAAGAAGTTTTTTTTCCATCAATATTCCTCAGTTTTAAATTAGGTTCTTCCCTCACCATTCCCCAAGCACACCTTTGACCATATTTAATGTACAGACCCCCCCCGGCCCCACCACCTCTGACCACGAGTGGCAGATTCCTGCTCTAGGGAAGCTTTTCCTGCGGGATTAAGTGGTGAAGTGACACCCAAAAGGCCAGCAGAGTTTCTCTCTACACACATAAAAGCTGAAGTGTTAATGGAAGGAAGTCTTGTATTCATTCCTCAACATCAGGCAGAGAAATCCGGTGAGCAGCTGAGAACATTCCAAAAAATATTCCAGAATTCCCTGGGCTGAGAGTTCAGCACAGCAGGGACAGGGTTTGTTTCGTGGTTGGGTTTTTTACTTTGAGCACAGCTTTGGCCAAAGGAGATCTGTCAAATGTCAGCAGAGTGGGGAGAGGAGGATTGGAGCTGCTCCCACACAGGACACGGAGCAAAGAGGAGGAGGGGGAGTGAGCCTGATGTTAGATTGGCAAGGGAAAAAGGGGGAAATCATCTCAAAAATACACCAGCTGCTCTTCTGAGGGGCTGAGAAGGAGCAGCCTGGAGCCCACCTCTGCCCCCTGCACACCCCCAGCAGCAGGGACGGGTTTCCACAGCTCCAGAGAGGGCCTGGAGCAGCCAAGAGCCCTGCTTTGGATCCACCTGCTCCTGTGGACTTCCAGAAGTCTCTAATCCTGACCTTCTTTTCCAACAGGGTCACCCCTAGAGCGAGGCCCAGCTCTGCACCCAGATCCCTGCGTCGGGGCAATGATTCTGGACTAGCTTTGGTCTGGGTTTGCCCGTCTGGGTGCACGGTTTTTGCTGCCCTCCCAGCATGGCCTAATGGGAAGGGAAGGAATTCCAGCCAGCACCGATCTGAACAGCACAGAAAGCAGGAGGGGAAGAAGGAGAGGAAGGAGCCCTGCACTCCCTGTGCCCAGCCAGGGCTTCCCAGCTGGCCTGAGCCCCAGTCCCGGATTTTACACAAGACCCTGAGCCCCAGTCCCGGATTTTACACAAGACCCTGAGCCCCAGTCCCAGATTTTACACAAGGGCAGGTGGGTTCCTGTGCCACAGAGCTGCACCAAGAGCCAGGGCTCCAGCAATCCAGCTGTGCCTGGGTTTCCAGCTGTTTTCCAGCTGTTTTCCAGCTGGCACCTACGCAGAGAGCAAAATCCTGTGGATCCCATGGATGTCCTTTCCTAACAGACACCAGGAGCAAAATGCTCCTCCCCAGCTTGAAACACCTCAGGCCCTTGGGGGAGGTGCAGGGTGGCTTCCTCCCGGCTGCAAGGGGCCCGTCAGCAAGACCCTGAGCCGGAAGGAAACCCGGGCACAAAAACCAGGAGCTGTTTGTCCATCCACCCCTCTGCGCTGAGGAGACTGCCACGAAAATGGTGCAGCACAAGCAGGCAGCAGCCAGGAGGGCTCCAGCGGATCCTGCAGGGGATCTCTGGCAGGTGGGAGGGGGGATGATGGATGGGGAGAGCTCCCAGCCCCTCTGAGTGACGCTCAGAGCAGCTGAACTCGGCTCACCTCTGCAGTCTGGGGTGGGGTGGGTGGCAGAAGGGAGCCTGAAGCTGCCAGCAGAGCCCACACAGACGCTGGGGCTCCCAAACGAGATCACTCACGTTCCTGGGGTGAGCACAGGAGCCTTCCTCGCCATCCTCCTCATCCCCCTCCCGGAGACTCCCAGCTCCTGGATGTGGGCACAGAATGGAGCTTCAGAGAGCCAAGGCAGGAGGCACCCCGTGCCCTCAGCCATGAGGTTGTACTTTGCCAGAAGGCGCCAGCTCAGCAAAACAAACCTGAGCTTGACCCCCAGGGTTTAAAACGCTTATGAAGCGAAAAAAGCAGCCCTTCACCTCGAGGGAGTGGGGCAGGGGGGCTCCCTGCACGATCTGACTGAGCAGGAGCTTCACTGGAACCTTGGTTCAGACATAACTGCTACGAAAATTGCACTTAGTGATTGTCTCGTTACACTTTTGTTTGTCCTTCCTAAAACTAGATATATTTTCTGTACAAACTCGGCTTGAAATATAAACCACGTAAAATTCCCATTGAAAATAATGAGAATCCAGTATCAAAGATGAAGTCTCAAGAGAGACAGGGTGGGAGGAGGGGGAAGCAAAGGAAGGCAAAGGAGGGGGAAAAGAAACAACAAATGGAAGGAGGAGAGCTGTGGGAAGGGGGGAGCAGGGAGATTTAATCCCCAACGTCGGAGTCCCGGTCACCGATGAGCCAGAGCACGTGGAAGCTGAGGGCCAGGAGCCCTGTTCCTATCAGGTCCCCCAGAGCTGTCAAGTATGGGATGGAGAAGTTGTCGGGATCCAGGTCCCTGCCCCACATCCAGTGCACCATCCAGTCAGCGATGTAGAGCAGGATGAGGACCTGGGGGCAGCAAGGGAAGAGCCAGGTCAGCCTCAAGTGCTGACCCCCAATCCCACATCAGCTCTCCCTGCCTCGGGGAAGCACAACCACATCCCAAAAAACGGAGCTGGAACCACCTTCCCCAGGGCTGCACTCTGCAGCTGCATCCCCCAAGCAATGAGCGCGGCACCAAGGGGAGCTGCAGAGTTTCAGTGGCTCCCTGAGCATCCCAAACCCTCTGTGTCATTCACAGCCTCTGCCTGCCCTCCTTTAGCTTCCCGTCACCACCCAACTTGGGCTCAAACTGGCACCTCACCACCCAGAAGGCTCCATTTTGCACCTGAATTTTCAGCTCTAATAAGAACAAGCTTGAGGAGATGTGAGGCAGAGGGGGGAGTGCTCAGGCAGGGCCAGCAACACCTGGCTTCCAGAAATCAAAGAGTAACTTTTGGTTTTTTAGAGGAATTTAAAGGAGTAACTTTTTTAAAGGAATAACTTTCACAGGAAGAACTTTTCAGCCCAGCAGCTGGAACTGCCAAAGGGGGATTTTCTCCTCCATCTGCTCCAGTGCAGCGAGAGGCTCGTGTTGGTATTTAAAGACAGACAAAATCTGCAGTTGATCCTCTCAAGCTTTTGGTCCTGTGTGTCCCTCACAAGGGTAATCCCTGTGGGCTCCCACAGCTCCAGGAACTGCCAGGGAAAAGGGCAGCACAGGCAAACGTTCCCTGCAAATTCCACATCCTCTTTTCATCACCAGGCCTTTTCAAACTGCCAAATCGCCCTCCAGGACAGATTAAGAGGGAGACACTTTGGCTATCAGAAGGACTTCAAGGAGACAAAAGGCAGGTTCTAAACCCACCAAGAATGGTAGGATGGAAAAATTCTGTGCACAGGTGTCCACAAAGGAGTTACTCAGTTCTGCCTGGGATCCCTCTGCCCAGCACAGCACCCCTTGGGCAGCGACAGGGTTGACTGCTGTGTCTCTGCACCTGAGCAGGTCCCCACTGCAGGTGACACCGGTGTCCCCCGAGCCAGCCCAGCCCCCTGAGGAGTGCAGCTCACCTGGAGCAGTGCTGCTGTCATGTAGAACACGATGAAAATCAGGGTGAGCGTGGTGTGTCCCCCCTGCATGGAGCTGATGGTGTAGAGGAAAACCAAGTGCCCAGGCACCACCAGGAGGAAGAGCACGCGGGCAGAGCGCGAGTTCACATCTGCAGAGGGGACATCAGGCCTGACTGAGACCCTGGGAGTGCCCAAGGCCAGGCTGGGCAGGGTTTGGGAGCACCCTGGGACAGTGGAAGGTGCCCCTGCCCTTGGCAGGGGGTGGAATGGGATGGGCTTTAAAGTCCTTTCCAAGCCAAGCCATGGTTCCGTGACCCAAGGCTGCAGGCTGGCAGGGATTTTGGGGTGTCTGTGTGGGGCCGGGAGCTGCACTGGATGATCCCGTGGGTCCCTCCCAGCTCAGGACATTCCATACCCACATCTCCCCACCCAGCAGAGCCCTGTCCCCGGGCACAGTGGCTCTGCTCCAGGCCTGACCACCGGCAGAGGCCGGGGAAGCACCAGCCCCACCCCGAGCAGGGCTGGGCCCCCCTTTGCTGGGACAACGCTCCAGCCACTGCCACGCAGAGCTCAGCTGGCACAAACCCCTGCCCTCCCACGGCTGCCGGGGCTACCTGAGCTGAAGAAGGTGCTGCAGGGGCTGGGGCACTTCCGAGGGGCCGTCTCGGGGCTGTCTCCAGGCACCCCGCTCATGTGCAGGTAGGTGGAGATGCGGCTGGCCTGCACTGCCACCAGGTTGCCACCCACACCTGCAGGTCACAAACAGCACTCAGGGGACGTCCCAGACACTTCCAACAGCTCCCTTCAACAGCCAGCAGATCTGGAAGTGCCAGCTGCTGGAATTATGCAGGACAGTCTATTTTTGACCCCAATTGCACTTCTGCAGGATGTGGGGAGCTGGGACAAAGCTGTGGCTTTTCCCCTCAGGCCCCTGAGGAAAGCTGAAGCAGTTCTGTTACTGCAGCTCGGAGTGGAAGAAAAATGTGAAACAAAAATGACGAGCCAGGCACCAAAACAGACACAGGAAGTTCAAAACTATTATTTTTCACATGAGGCACAGTGAAACTGTGAAAGCCGCTAGCACAAGATGCACTGGCTCAGAATTAACTCCACCTGTTGCAAAAAACACAATTAAAAAATGAGTTTTCCTGGTTCATTAGGCAGAAAGGAGGTGAAAACTTTATACCAGAACCAATCTGATTTCCTGACTCCGAGGTGCAGATACAAATCTTTGTGTTGCCAGGTGCCAAAAGGCAAATATTTTGGAAGATGGGGGTGTTCCACCAGACAGGAGGAATAAGGAAATGAAGAAATCCCTGGAAATGCGGTTTTTTAGGGAACAGCCTCCCAGGCCTGTCACCTGAAAGGGTGGCAGCCAAACCTGTGTGCCCCTGGCACCCAAAAAGAGAATTATTGTCCTTAACCTGCCTGAAATCCCAGCCAAGGGCTGCAGCCCCAGGGCGGGGCCGGACTCACCGTTGATGACCGGTGTGAAAACGGCCATCCCAGCAAAGTTCGGGTCCGACACCGTCCTGTCCAAAATGAGCCCCCCGACGCTGCAGGGGCAGATTGGAGAGGTCAGTGCCCAGCTAACCCCAGGCAGCGAGGCTGTGCCTGGGGACGGGGACAGTCCCACCTGCTGATGGCCATGGCAATGATGACGGGCTCCCAGCCCGAGTACAGCACCTCCCGGGTGGCGGAATTCCTCTTGGCAATGATGATCCAGATGGGCAGCAGGGAGATGAAGAAGGCGCACACCAAGGGGTTCACGTAGGCTTTGCTCTCTGGGCAGGGGGGAAGAAGAAGAAGAAGAAGCAGAGAAATCAAGGAGATGTCCCTCAGGAGCTCCAGGAAGGGCAGGGAAACCTGGGCCAGGCCAGCCTGAACTCCGCAGGACGCGGCGTTTCCTCCTGACAGGGGGTGAGCTGCACTCACAGGGGGGACAGAGAAACACTGGGGTCTGTTTATCAGCAGATCTGAGCGAGATCCCTGGCAGGGAAACCTGGGCCAGGCCAGCCTGAACTCCGCAGGACGCGGCGTTTCCTCCTGACAGGGGGTGAGCTGCACTCACAGGGGGGACAGAGAAACACTGGGGTCTGTTTATCAGCAGATCTGAGCGAGATCCCTGGCAGGGAAACCTGGGCCAGGCCAGCCTGAACTCCGCAGGACGCGGCGTTTCCTCCTGACAGGGGGTGAGCTGCACTCACAGGGGGGACAGAGAAACACTGGGGTCTGTTTATCAGCAGATCTGAGCGAGATCCCTGGCAGGGAAACCTGGGCCAGGCCAGCCTGAACTCCGCAGGACGCGGCGTTTCCTCCTGACAGGGGGTGAGCTGCACTCACAGGGGGGACAGAGAAACACTGGGGTCTGTTTATCAGCAGATCTGAGCGAGATCCCTGGCAGGGAAACCTGGGCCAGGCCAGCCTGAACTCCGCAGGACGCGGCGTTTCCTCCTGACAGGGGGTGAGCTGCACTCACAGGGGGGACAGAGAAACACTGGGGTCTGTTTATCAGCAGATCTGAGCGAGATCCCTGGCAGGGAAACCTGGGCCAGGCCAGCCTGAACTCCGCAGGACGCGGCGTTTCCTCCTGACAGGGGGTGAGCTGCACTCACAGGGGGGACAGAGAAACACTGGGGTCTGTTTATCAGCAGATCTGAGCGAGATCCCGGGCAGGGAAACCTGGGCCAGGCCAGCCTGAACTCCGCAGGACGCGGCGTTTCCTCCTGACAGGGGGTGAGCTGCACTCACAGGGGGGACAGAGAAACACTGGGGTCTGTTTATCAGCAGATCTGAGCGAGATCCCTTCCATTCCAGCTGCTCATCCCCACTTCCCACTCCCAGGCAGGATCTCCCAGTGCTGCCTCACCCCTGGATGAACCCAGCTGAGTCACAGCCCCGTGTCCCGGGCGAGGAAGGCAGAGGGGAAGGAGGAGGAAGTTGGGAGTCTCCAGCTGCAGCCCAGCCCTGAGGATCCCGAGCCGGAGCTGACAGCACAGCAGATGGAACCCCAGGCTGCCTTCTCCCACTGCCCCAGCCCCAGTCAAGCACCTGGAAGGGGACAACCTCTCCCTGAGCACTTTCCCTGGAGAGGAGGAGGTGTACGAGGAAGTGAAAAGGCCCAATCCCTCCCCTTCCCTGAACTAGGCCTAACTGAGGGAGCTCCAGAGCAGGAATCCTGCACACCCCAAGAACAGAAAGGGCAGAGGAAGAGGGTGAAATGGGAGGGAGACACAGCAGCCCACGCAAGCAGCAGGGAGAGACAAAGGCCTCTTGTTGCTCCTCACCCAGCTCCTTGTACAAGCCCCAGCTGATCCCCGACAGCAGAGCCAGGGTGATGAGGTCCCCCAGGCTGGCAGCAATCGGTGTGGCCACGTTGTCAGGATTGATCCCCATCTTCCTGGAGCCGATGATGACCCCAATCATAATCATGCCTGCAGCCAGAAAGAGGGAAAAAACCAGCGTAAGGCCAAGGGGAGCTTAATATTTTAGGAAGAGGTGCACGGAGGGGGTGACTCTCACCCAGAACAAGGGAAGCAATGAAGGCAGTGGCCACGCTGCTGGCACACAGCAGCACAGCGTGGTCGATGCTGAAGTGCCCATCTGGGATCCACCCGAACACCACGGCTGCGATCGAGGCCAGGAAGCCAACCACGGTGGCCTGGACCTGGAAATGGAAACTGGAGGGTCACCAAGACACCAAAACAGCCCCAGGGTGGGGAGAGGGGTTGCCCAGAGGAGCTGTGGCTGCCTCATCCCTGGAAGTGTCCAAGGCCACGCTGGACGAGGCTCGGCGCCTGGGACAGTGGCAGGTGTCCCTGCCCATGGGAACAAGATGAGCTTCAAGGCCCCTGCCAACCCAAACCATTCCATGGTTTTATTCTATGATTCTAAGAGGGAAGCCCCACCCAGGGGGATCAGAATCCAGCATGGAAACACCCAGCCCAACCTGCAGGGCCGACGTGGCTGTGGGACACAAAGGTGCCACCTGCCTCCCCATCAGACCCAGAAGTATTGACCGTGAACAGCAAAACCCAGGCATTTACACCTCCCACACTTGCCAAAGTTGGGCTTGCGCCAGCTGTAAATATTCCACTGCCTTCTCCTTACCTGTATCAGAGCCATGTTCCCCGTTATCATCTTCCAGAGCTCTTTGGGCGTATCCATTTGGCCAATGTTAGCCTGTAAGAGGAAACGCGACACCGTTAAAGACTGACAGCACTTCACACCTGCTAGCAGCCAAATTTCTGCGTGCCAGGAGCAGGAGAGGACCTCGAACCCCCAGCTCTTGCAGGGGAGTACCTCAGCAGAAAAGGGAGCGTGAAGGGGAGTCAACATCTACCAAAATTCTGATGGGAATGTTGCAAAAGCAGCGAGATCTCTCTGTCCCCCTGCAGCCACATGCTGCGTTTCTCATGGAACTCACTCCACTGCTGATCCAGGCACGCCTGGCTCGGGCCCAGCTGGGTCAAACTGGCCCTCGGGCCAGCCAGGCAGGAGGGCCAGGGGTGCAGAGCCCCGGGTCAGCTCCGTGCCCCTGCTCCGCCACCGAGCGAGGCCGGAGCAGCAGCACGTGGGGCACAGCTGGCACCAACCCCTCCTGCTCCTGACAAAAGCTGAGCAAACAAGGCCGGTGCCACGTGGGGACGTGGAGAGGAGCAGGAAACCGTGGCACAGGGGTCACCTGTCACCGGGAGATGCTGAGCAGGATAACCAGGAGATGGAAATGGCTTTAATTCATGGCGTACGATCCAAAATAACCCCGAGGAATCACTGCAGGGCACGAGCTCTGCTCATCCCTCCCATCTCCAGGCTTTTTATGGGAAGAATGGATTAGTTTAAACCCAATTTGCATCATTAGAAGCTGATGAACTTAGGAAACAAGGGAGAAGCTCAAACACTGGAGTGGGAAGTGCACGTTGGAGGTGCTGCCTGACAGCGCCAAACTTGTGCACAACAACACAGCAGCAATTTCCTCCTCTCGCGTGGAAAGGAAAACAAGAAAACCCGAAGTCAATGATTAATTAATCCCCCTGCTCTCCTTGCTGGATGTGTTGAGAGCTGCCAGCTCGTTTTACTGAGATGCCCCCATCTCTGGGACAAATCATTCTGGGCAGAGAGGAGGAAGAAATGGGGGGAAAACCAACAAAAAGTTGACTGGAGCAGCACATCCAGCACAGGAGTCTGAGCTCCATATGAAGCCTGACCTTAAAATTCCAGCCACATGGCAATTAGGCTGGGATTAACATAACCTCGCTGTAGTCACTGGCAACGGGATTTTAATCCTTTAACTAATGGGGGAGTTTTGCCTCTTAATTGTGAAAGGAATTTCTGAGGTGCCTTAAAGCAGCGCTAATTAGAAACCCAAAGTCTGAGAAAATACTCCAGGCTGCTTCCCCGTGGAGAGAGCCCGGGATCCACAGCGGGAAGCTCCAGGCAGAGGGGAGCTCCCTGCACGGGCCTGGGACCAGAGATGCTCCTGTCCCACCAGGCACAGGCACGGCGAGGTTCTTGGGTGATCCTGGAGGTGTTTTGCAGCTTTAGTGATCCTGTGATTCCGTGATTTTAAGCAGGCAGAGTGCAAGGAGGCGGCACAGGAGGGAAGGCAGAGGCCAAAGCCTGGCTGATGCCAGCCCAGGGTCAGCCTGGGGCCAGGAGGAAGCAGCAGGACAGGAGCTGGGTGGGTGCTGCCTGTGCTGGTGTCCCCGTGAGCCTCCTGCAGCCATCAGAGCAGACTGGGCCAAGCTCTGCCTTCCTGACCTTCCTCAGTCCCGTTCCTCTGCCAAAGCTGCCCCGAAGCTGCTCCTGCCAGCCCCAGGAGGGGACACAGAAGTGCCAGCGCTGCCTTTGTCCCAAGCACTCCCCCTGAGCGGCCCATGGCAGAAGGTGGCCAGGGCCAGGAGGGAGAAGGTCCCTGTGTCTGGGACAGCCAGGATCCTGTCATGATCCCAACAATGGAGAGGGAATAAAACAAAGGGATTTGTTTCCCGGAGCAAAGGGGCGAACAAAGCTCAGCCTCTGTCCCTGCAAGCCGGCCCAGCTGGGCCCAGCAGTTTCGTCCTCCCAGAGCCCGGGCAGAGGAGCCCTGGGGAGCAGGGTCACAGCCAGAACCTCCAAAGGGAAGGAGAGGAGGACCTGGGGGAGCCGAGACCTGCCCAGCTCTGCTGTGCCTTCTCCTGCAGCAAGGGCAAGGCTGAGAGGAAGGGAATGAGCCAAGCAGAAGGTTCTCCATCCCTCCACCTCAGTGAGCACTTCCCAAGCAGCTCCTCGGGCCAAGGACCATCAGCACCGCCGAGCCAGGACCGGGCTGCCTCCTGCAAGGGCTTTTCCCTCAGGAATTCCCATCCCAGAGGAGTTAAAACCTCCTGGCAGCAGGCAGAGAACACCTTGCTGGTGGAAGATCCCAAGCTCACACCACGGGAACACAGGGACATCAGGCAGGAGGTGCTTGGCAGAAGGAGGGAATGTCCTTGTCCTTGTCCCTGTCCCTGCCAGGAGGGGACGTGGGGCCCTCTGCAGCCCTGCTCTGCTCCAGGGGAGAACACTGAGCCACAGAGCAATTCGTGGGCAGCTGGACCAACACAGAGCTCTGAGGAGCTGCCAGAGCCTGCCCCGTCCCTCAGGGGGCTCAGGGATCCTCAGGAACAGGGAGCTCCCTGTTCCCCAGGGACCAGAGCGAATTCCAGCAGGAGAAACGCCCAGCTGTGACCTCCACAGGATCTGTGGGACCCTGTCAGTCCCCCTGAGAGGTCCCCTCTGCTTTACAGCTGGCCCCAGGCTCCCTCCTCCCCCTGGCTCCTGCCAGCCTGCTCTGGTGGCATTCCAGCACCCAGCTTCTGGTGGGAAAAGCTGGATCCCAGCCTGCTCTGGTGACATTCCTGCACCCACTTTCTGGTGGAAAAAGCTGGATCCCAGCCTGCTCTGGTGACATTCCTGCACCCACTTTCTGGTGGAAAAAGCTGGATCCCAGCCTGCTCTGGTGACATTCCTGCACCCACTTTCTGGTGGAAAAAGCTGGATCCCAGCCTGCTTTGGTGACATTCCTGCACCCAGCTTCTGGTGGAAAAAGCTGGATCCCAGCCTGCTCTGGTGACATTCCTGCACCCAGTTTCTGGTGGAGAAAGCTGGATCCCAGCCCGCTCTGGTGACATTCCTGCACCCAGTTTCTGGTGGAAAAAGCTGGATCCCAGCCAGCTCACAGCCCGTGCCCCCAGGCCCCAGGCAGCACAAGGAAGTGAACTGTCAGCAAAGCTTAAGGCCCATTAATCCTTCAAATCCCATCAGCCCAGCAGGACGAAAAACACTCTCCCAGCACGCTGAGCTCCAGGCTCTGGTGTCTGTTGTCACTGACACAGGGAATTTGGGGAATTTTACCTGCCCAGCCACCACCCCCACACACGAACCCCTCCCAAAGCAGGTACCCCTCCCTCCCGAGCTCCCTGCACACTCACAGCTGTGGACAGGCGGGATGCCAGGGTCATCTCCAGGTTCCCCTTCAGGCCCAGCAAGGCAGGGACCAGGATAAACACCTCAGTCACGTATTTGAAGACGTCCCAGTGCTGCGAGATTAAAGCACATTAAATAAAACCATTCAATATAACCGTGGTTGATACCAACCCTTGCTCTGGGCTCAGTGCCACCCGCTCATCGTCGCCTCTGACACCTGGCACTGCCCTGAGCAGACTCCCCAGTGCCCTCCCTGCTGCCACACGTGGAATTCTGCAGTGGTTTTCCCACTTCTGACTTTTGCAGCAGTGACCACACGATCCTGCTGGGCTGAAAAAACAGCAACTTTCAGTGAAAAATCCCCCAAAGAGTCACCACTGACAAAATGTTTACACACCCAGAGGCCAAAACAGGGAAAGATGGAGAGGCTTTGCCCAATACTTGCAGTTTTTGGCAGATTCGAGTGCTGAAGTTTGGTCAGTCTCAGCTGAGAGCCTTTCCTCTGTGTGTGTCTTGCAAATACAAAAATAGATATATTTTTTGATCCAAAACCCAGCCCACTGAGGCCACCTTTCCCCGCTACCTGTGTTAACTCAGGCATTTACTAACTCCTCTGGCTCCACCTCTCACAGGGCTCTCCCTGGCAGTGCCACCCTGCCAGGCTCACCAGGGACATGGATTTCTCTCCAGGACAAGGAAGGCCATCAGCAAATATAAATCACGCTACCTGCCTGCCTACCAGCTTCCTGTGAGGAAGGGCTTCAGTTATTTTGCGTTTGTTTTCCCATCCTTCACCTCTGAGCCAACAAGCTGCAGTTTCCTGGTGCTTTGCAATACCAAACCCAAGCTGCACTTGAAAAACCACTGGGGAGAAGAGCGGAGGCAAGCTTGAGATGGGGGAACTGGGATCATTTTTCCTCAAAGGGAAAAGGGCGTTTTCCAGTCAGTAAAAATCCCCCTGATGTTTCTGCCAGCTTGGTCAGGCAAGGTGAGGGCTGCCCTGAGAGGTTGTGGATTCCCCATCCCTGGAAGTGTCCGAGGCCAGGCTGGATCGAGCTTGGAGCAGCCTGGGACAGTGAAAGGTGCCCCCGTCATGGACCGGGATGAGCTTTAAGGTCCCCCCAACCCAAACCACGTGGGATGTTGTGCCAAGCCGGCTCTCAGGGACACAGATCAGACCTCTCAGCTACTTCACAACCACAACCCTCTCTCTGCTGCAGGAGGAGGCTCCTGGTGTTTCCCAGGGAGGTTTGGGGTCCCCATCCCCGGAGGCGTCCATGGACGTGGCACTCAGTGCTCCGGGCTGGGGCACAGCTTGGACTCAATGATCCTGGAGGGATTTTCCAGCCTGAATTCTGGGATTCTGCGTGATTTGAGCTCAGTGCTCACTCCTGAGAGAAGAACCCGAAATTCTCCACCCAGCACAGGCCGTGCCTCCTTTAAGGCACCTCCAGGAGCAGCCGAGC
Organism: Callaeas wilsoni; assembly: GCA_013398955.1. NCBI lineage: Eukaryota > Metazoa > Chordata > Aves > Passeriformes > Callaeidae > Callaeas > Callaeas wilsoni. The sequence continues at coordinate 4,789 of VWPU01002602.1, read as the reverse complement.
TCGGCGCTCCCCCGTCTATTTTTAGGCAGACTCTGGGACGGTTTTGCTGCGTGTCCAGCGGGTGAATCCCTCACTACAACTTCCCCTGGCAGGATCCAGGCTCCTCCAGCGAGCACCACGCTGCCACTTCCCAGCAGGACGAGCTGGGTGCCACCAGAGCCACTTAAGGAGAGGAACGCTGTCCTTAGCCAGGCTGTGCACAACTTTCCTGGCTCCAGAGCTTCCAGAGCTCACAGGGGCAGGATCAGGCGCCACTTCAAGCCCTCCCTCACTTTTTCCCAAGCCTGGCTTTGTAAATTAAGCTTTAGGGGAGGCTGCACTGCAAACTGGTGCCAGCAGCAGCCGTAACTGGAGCTTGCTGCGGCAGCTCCCTGAGCAAGACAGGGCTGCTCCTGGAGAAAGGAAGAAAAGCCATCTTTGGGGAAGGGAAACAAGGAGGTTTCTGCAGAGCTCAGCAGCTCGCTCGCTGCAAAGAGCAGGACCCGTGGGCTCCTGCCAGCTTTCTTAATATAAGATGTTATTCAACACTGGGCGTCTGTGGGGCTCCAAGGCGTCCGTGGCTCCTGCAGGGAACAAAGCTCCCTGTGGAGAGGAGTGCCCACAGTGTGGCTCCACGGGGAGAACCAGAGCCAGGCTGCTTGGGGAAGTCAGAAAAAAAAAAAACCACAACAACAAAAAACGAACACCCAAAAAAGCCAAAAAAAGAAAAGAGAAAGAAGAGGAAATCAGATTTTCAGTTCAGGACACAGAACTTTTAAAATCGCTGTAACAGCCCCTCTGAGAAGCACAGAAATACAGAAATAAGCTGTTTTCAGGGAAGCAAACACAGCATAAAGGTTCCTTCAAGATGTGCCCGGGATCCCAGTGTCTCCCATGCAGCACTGGAGGGGTGAACTGGACCCGGGTCTGCTGGAGATTGTGGGAGCAACACCAACCCCCAGGTGCTGCTTTGCTCGCTGCCTGCAGACAGATGTTCCCCGAGAACAGCTGCCCTCCAGCTGTGGCAGCCCAGCCCCTGGGGGTGAAGCTGAGGCTCCCAGGCCATGAGGAGGAGCGTGGCGTCACCCAGAGCACAGCAGGGTGGGCATTCAGCAGGGCCCAGGGCAGGGGCTGCTTCTCCCTCCAGGAGCCCAAGGAATGGGCAGGACAGGGAGGGCACAGCCCCGGGGCTGGCAGCCCCCGTGCCCTGGCCCAGGGCCACCCCACAGGGGGTCAGCCAGGGAAAAGGAGCACCCTCCTTCCTCCACACCGTCCAGCCCATCCAAAGAACCTCCAGGGAGTCTGGAAAACAACGACCAGGGCTCTGCTGGGAGAGGGGAGATGGTGCCAAGAGTACTCCAGCGCACGCAGAAAGCAGCTGGGGCACTCACACCTACCTGGCCCGGGGGTCTCTCCCATCCCAGAGGTGAAATTCTCCTCCTGAGAGGCGAATCCCCAGGTACAGGCCAATGGGACAGCGTGGCCAGGGCTGCTGCTGTGCACAGCGGGGACCATCAGTCTGGTGGTCCAGAACAGGGGCATGGAGTCCTGCAGCCACCCCCAGGCCTGGGACTGCAGCTCCACACGCTCCCTCCTCCCACCCCTGAGCCTTTGGAACGCTGACCAGGAGCAGCCGAGCTTCCCATCCCCCTTCCCCACCCTATGGCGTTTCCACGGCTCTTTTAATCCCAAGGCTAAAGGGAGCCGGAGCTGTTGGCAGCACAAGCTGCCCAGCCACACGCTGAGCTGCTGTGGGACACAGGAATTACAAAGTTTTATTCCTAAAGGCCATAAAAATCGAGGCAGGAGAACACAGGGCTGAGCCGCGGTCTCCTGGCCCTGCTTGGCCACAAGGGCTGTGCCTGCTCCAGGAAAAACTTTAGGTTGGGTTCAAATCACTTTGGGGAACTTCCAGAAGAGCCAGGCATGAGCTTGCAGGGACCTTGTGAAGGGAAAACACGCTTGAAATGTCCTTATTTTTCAGAAAAGGATTCCGGTAAATCTCTCCCGGATTAATTCACCCCGTCCGGCCTTTCCTGTTTGGAGTCACTTCACAGCTCTCCCGACAGGTTCCACCAAGACAGACCACGAGGATGACCAGAGTGCAAAGGCACGCAGGGAAATTGCTGCTGTGGGCAAGACAGCACGAGGAGTGTCTGCCTGACCACCCACAAATCCCAAAAAAACCCCTGTGACTTACTGGCAGCGGGCTGGGCCGATGGCAGCTGCCAGCAGCACACGGGGCTGACACTCGAGCCTCTCTCTGCCCACACCACCAGGGCTTGTTTACCCCAGCCCAGCAAGCAGAGCAGCTCCGAGCAGAGCAGCTCTGGTTGCCCACAGCTCCCAAATGGCTGCGTCCCCATCCGATGAGTCCCAAAATCCTATGGATGAGCCCAGCTCTGTGCCGCAGGGATGGGAATCGGCTCTGCCCAGCCTGTGGTTCAGGGCGAGGGAGAAGCTGATCTGCTGCCAGGCACGCCTGGGAAACGTGGTGGGGACCAGCAGAGGAGCCTCAGCTTGCAAAGGCACCATTCCCACATGGAAACAGCCAGGCTGTCAGGTTCCCACAGCGTCACCTGCCACAGGGAACACCTGGGCCTCCACCCAGAGGCAACTGCCAGCTCCCTGCTGGCCTTTCCTAAAAATCACCTCCACAGCCCTCTCAGGAGGAACGCTCCGTTAGCCCTGTCATCCCTGGATGTCCCCAGAGCACAAGGAAATGGTGCAGGAAGCTCCAGAATGAGCCACACGGTCTGGCACACACTGAGAGAAACATTAACCTGGCTGGCACGGGCCCGGAACAGCACAGCAATCACCCAAGGTGGGACAGGGACAAGAGGAACCAGAACCTGGGGCTGGGATGTCAGCAGCCAGCAGCAGGGAAGGGATTTCTCTCCAGCTGCCATGCACAGAGTGCTCTCAGCTCCCAGGCAGAAGCTTCAGCTGCACCTTCTCTGAGCCACGGCCGTGCAGGGGGTCCCTCGGCCTCCCCCCTCTCATTCCACACATCCCTGAGGGCTCCCCATCTCCCCCTCCCCAGCCAGCACACCAGGGAATTGTTCTCCCCCTCTCGCTGTTGCTGAACCAGCCTTGGCATTCCATTATTCCACAAAGCCAGGGTCTGCAGAGCCCCGTGTCCTACCTGCACAATGTCCAGCACCATTCCAGCAGCGACCGTCCCAAAGCCTGCCAGGAGGAACGGGAAGAGGACCTGCAGCCCGATGGAGAAGGAGGTCTCCTTGAGGGGCGAGGCGGGCTCAGGACCGCGGTCCGTGCTGGTGTCATCACTCTCATTGCTCTGGCTGCCGTTTTCCAGCAGGGCATCCTCCTCCCTCACCCCTTTGGCGTTGGCCCGGGACTCCAGCACCACCACTTCCACCGCGGTGCCGTCGGGCCCCAGGAAATCCGAGGGCTCCGCGCGCTGCCCGCGCTCCGGGCTGGCCAGGCCGTCCCCGGGCACGCTGGGCACCACGGCCCCGTTGGCCTGGGGGCTCTCCTTCTGCTCCAGCTTGGAAGTCATGCTGCAGGACAGGCTCTCCTGACCCTTGGCTCGGTGGGCCTACAGCCAGCAGCTGTTCCAGAAGGGATCTTCTGCCAGCAGCTTATCCAGACGGCCTTTCCAGCATCTAGGAGCAGCCTCTGCTAGCCCTGCTCGCCCGCCCGGGAGTGCGGAGCCTGCTCCTGCAGCAGAGATCCCCATCAAGCAGCGGCCAGGGACGGGGGACGCGGAGCACGGAGCGAGCAGGAGGCACGGCAGGAGCTGGGAACGGCAGCAATTCCCTCTGGCTCTCCTCCTCTCCAGCGCCGTGTGCTGCAGGATCCGAGGCAGGATCCAAGCTTTCCTGCTTTGATGCGTGACGCCTTAGTGCGTCTTTTCCCAGTTTTTTTTCCAGCAGGGCAGAGGGAAAACCAGATGAAGTAAAGGACACAGAAGCTTGAAGGAACACTGAAGCAGAGGACTGGCTTTTAGAGATGATCCCGCTCAGGCTCTTCTTGCTACCAGGGCTTTGCCACTTCCTCCAGTGGCACTGTCCCTCTGCAGAATTCCAGTCTGGAGGCTCCTGCGGGCTTTCTGCCAGGACAGCCAGCGATTTCAGCAGGCTGCAAGTGTCACTGCCGTCCTCCTCCTCCCCCAGAAGAATTTCTCACTCAGCAGCAGAGGCAAGCACAGTTCTTACTCAGAGAAACAGCAGGTCCCCAGCTGAGGTTACTCACGGAGCTGGGCAGGCTGCAGGGTGGGGGCTGGCATTTGGACAGCCTTGGATTTAACGTGGTTTTCCAAGAACCCGTCTTTCACCTGAAACACACGGGAGGCAAGCAGATATTCTGTGGGGTCCTGTGGCAGCCCGCACAAGCTGCTCGATCCGTCTCCTCCAACAGATGCTGAGGTTCAGCCTTCGCCGTACCCCCAGCTATCCCTTGGCTATTCTCCCACAACCCCGGGCACCCTCAGGGGCTGTGCCGGGGGATGCGGGGGCAGAGCCGCCTCTGGAAGGGGCACCTAGGAGGGACCCGCGGGACGATCCCCGCGGCTGGGGCTCCCCCCGCCTCCCGCTGCCGCAGCGCCGGAGCTGCCGCAGCGCCCGCAGAGCCCCGCAAGCCGCTACCTCCAGAGCGGATCCCCGCGGGGATGCGCGGAGCGGAGCGCAGCGGAGCTGCCGCCCGGACGGTTCCCTCGCCGAGCGCCCGAATCTCCACGGTGCCCCCGCCGAGCGCCCGTGTCCCCGCGGTACCGCTGCCCGAGCCTCCCCGGTGCCGCTGCCCGAGTCCCCGCGGTGCCGCTACCCGAGCCTCCCCGGTGCCGCTG
>VWPU01002600.1:0-81972 GCA_013398955.1 Callaeas wilsoni | reverse complement strand
AAAAAAAAAAAAGATTAAAATGTTGCATAGGACCTGATAGTTAAATAGTTTCAGACTCCATTCTAATTTCTGCATGTGAAGAGGACTTGTGCATGACAGGAGCTCTATTTGTATGATGGGATTTCCAGTACAGAAGAAGGGAACATCTAGAGCAAGTTTTCTGGCTGTTTTGATACAAAGTTAATATCACTTCACATGGATGGTAAACAAAGATGGATGTATTTTAGCAACTTTCCCCTAGCTATGTGTTTGGGTAGATGCTTATCTCAGAATTTTAGAAAAATACCTCTCTGCATTAAGTGTCCCCATCATTGCAAAGCAGAGATATTTTAGTTTAGCAACCTTGGAATAAGTCTTGGGAAGTTACTGAATAATAGAAGGAGGAAAAATGTAGCAATTTATGCACCAAATTAGTACCAGATAATTTTATTTTTCTGGAATATTGCAGGATTTGGTAGTTGCTATAACCAATTTATATCTTCCACATATATTACAGCATCGTTTCAAAGATGTATAGAGAGGAAATAATTGTGTTAAAATCTGCTTCTCAGTGCAGTAATATATACTATGTTATCTTCTAACAAAGTTTAATGTTTGAACTGCATTAATAGTTCTGCAAAAGTATTTATGAGTTTGGCATCACAAAACAGTATTTAGGAAGATAGGAATCTCTGTATTGGAATTGGAGGACGTTTGGTGCCTTGGACACAATAGTTATATTTTTGAAATGGAGAAACACTGGTGTAGAACATCAGTTCATATACAAACTTTTTGTCTGTCTCTCAGTGTTAAAGGGTAGTTTCGTGTGCTTTGAGGCTTTTACACAGTGGCCCTAGAACCACTCTCCTGCCCTGCACATTTTCCATTAAACTTCGTAATATTTTGAAGCCTCTTTCCGATTAAAAGAGAACCTCTTGAAATTGAGCTCCTCTACCTACTGTCATGGCAAGGAACAGGATAAATCTGTCACGCAGGTATTCTCTCCCCAAAAGGCAGTGTCAGTCCCCACTGAAGTCCACTGTCAGTGTGGAACAGCACACTGCTGTTAAAAGACATGTACAGGGCTTCTCAGACTGACAGGTTTAAAACCTAACCTCAAAACTTTGCTTTTTGTTGTTGTTGGTTTTGAGTACTTGCATTGTGTCTTAAAGTTACCCTAAACCTTTTGGTATTGTTGCACAAACTACCCTTCATCCTTAGGGGTTTGTATACTTGGGTGATTTTTAGCGGTCCTGCAAAATGAATATGAACCTATTTACCAAACACTTACAAAATCATAGCTACTAGTGATTGTGTATTAATTCTGGTGTTCTTAGTTTTATGATATCTAGTGACGTTTTGAGTTTCAGGTATTGCATTTGAATGTACACTCCTGAAGCTGGTTATTGTATGACTTGTTTAACATGCTTCATTTTCAGGTCTCTGATGATGAGGTATCCATCTGGATTTAAAACACATCTCTGAGCTTCTTAATTCTTCATTAAAGAGATGTGTTCTATATTCATGGGTAAGAATATTTTTTATTTTGACTTGGGCCATTTTCTGAATTCTCTTGTGATATATTTTTAATTTAGAAGATTTCAGCAACTTATTTGTGTCTTAAAGGTTTATCAAGAACTTTTGCAGTACAGAGTTTGTTAGGTGCCTGTGCTAACTCTTAATTTTGACCCAAGCTAACTGAACTTTGGAATTCATATGTCTAAATATTAATGCTCTAATTAAATCACTAACTCTTAGTATTGGAGACAGAGAAACAGTGGTATATAGGTAAAGAATTTATAAATTGGTCTGTGATTTGAGTGTAATTTTCTGAGATAGATATATATATATACACACACTGCTCTACAGGCTTTAATTGTGCATCTTGCCATACATCTTTTGAATCTGGAGTTTTGGAAAGAAAGTGATTCTAACTTGGAATGCAACCAAAGCAAAGGGTCTGAATTTTGTGCAATCAAAATAAACAACAACACTTTTTCTCAACAACATAAACCTTATTTAGTCTGAAGAAACTTTGTGGTATTAGACACACCTGCACTTCAAAACAGTAGGGGGGGGAAAAAAAAAACAACCACAAAAGACTTTCTAGAAAATATGACTTTTTCAAAAACCTACTGGTATTTTTAATTTTTGTAGGTCTCTAAAGAAAACAGTTAAGTTTACTTCGTGCATTACAGAATTTGTTATTATGTCTTCTCTCCATATATTAAGTACAGCTTGCTGAAATATTATTTTGAAGCTTCATAAATTTACCTTGAGTTAATGTTAAAATGGATCTCTTAAAGAAGTATAGTAAGTAGCCTAAGCATATGCTGTGGGGCTTTTTGATACCATGTTTTTTATACAGAGTTCTGTGATATATTTTCTCTTTGGGCTGATTTTGCTCTATTCAGCTTAAGCAAAGCTGTTCTCATTAAAGAAGTTGTCCCATTGACAGTGAAGACAGACGTGGTTGAGAATGGTAGAAATTTGTCTTCAGTTGCATTGGAAGATGGATTTTCTTTCCAAGTAAAATGTTGTTTGTAATGTTGGCTTACTTGAAATTCCATGAACAACCTTAACAATAGACAGCTACTGATGTTCTTCTTTTTCTTATTTATATTTGTTATATTTATTTCCCAGCAACTACCTAGAAGGAGGAGAAGTGGAGAAAGGGAGTTTGTGCATGTCTGGGGAGTAGAGGAAGGGAAACAGTTACGTGGGGTGTTTGGTGCAAGCAGGATCAGTGTAGGTATGGTAACAGACCACTCTGATTAGTCTGACAAGCACACACAAGGCAGTGGGCTCCAGTTCTGTGCTCTCACTTGGAGCTGGAACTGTAGCCATGGACTGGAACTCAGTTCTGGGAATTTAATTTAAGACCATATGTTTCAAATCTTCATAATCTTCAAATTAAAATTCAACGTACTTGAGCGATCTTTTGAGTATTTAGCATGATGTCTGTGAACTCTGTAGCACAAACAGAATTCTAAACAAAACCAGTATGTTGAGGGTATGATTTTACTAAAGGGATGGCTCATTACTCAAAAATAATTAGAAATGCATACCAATGAAAAGTAATTTTAATCTAAAATAATGCATATGTATATACACAATTGGATGTATGGGGTTTTATTTAATGAAACAGGCTACCCAACCAAGTTTTAGCCAAATTTTAGTGATAACAATAAGAAAATGCATCTTTTCAATTAATATTTAGCTACAGATACCATGGTACTCTAGTACAAACAGTCCTTTCTGTTAGGGAATAAAAGAGTTTATATCTACTAAATGGTTTTTTTTTTAGTCTTCTATATTACTGGGATTTTGAGGGAATTATGTCCCTCTGTGCCTTTTAAATTTAACATGTACATTGATCTTTAAATCTATGATAGAATATCATTTATATTGGCACATCAGCGGGAAGTAACTTCTGTATTATTTAATTAACTCAGCTTTTTGAACTTGGCCAAAGCTTCAGTTAAAATCTGACAAGTAATGATAGTGTAATTGTTTTTTAATACTGGGAAGGGAATGTCTTATTTCTAAATATTGTGCAGAAGTGATCAGCTTTTTGAGTGTCTGGGTTTTACCATGCACCTTTTTTGACACAATATTCCATCTGCTAATAGATGGGCAAATCATAGCAAGCCACAAAGCAGTCATGCTGTTGCATGTTACTTAGAATTTAGCAAATACACTGATTTTTTCAGTCTCTGGCAGGTTTCTTGTTTGTTATGCCTGGTTGCATTGCCTCCCTAAAAAAATCCCCGAAACGAAACCCTTTGCAAGCATATAATGTAAAACTCTTCCCTAGTTATGACTCCCTGTGTTTACCCTTTCTGTGTCCTTTTCCCATAGTCTGGATTTCTGTTGTCATGCTTTTAGGACTTGTTTTAATTCCTTGTGCTTGCTAACTTGTCCCTAGCTTCTCTGTGAGACAGTTTCTGTTATTTGTCTGGATAGCCATCGTTTCAACTTCTTTTGAGAAAAATAGCCACCAAAGTCACTGATTTCTCTTATCTTTGGTACTGTCACACATCAGTCATGTGAAGCAGTGCTACCTCGTGTATCAGAGTTTGAAAGTGTGGATATCATGGTAATGTGCTTAAGCTCCACTTTAATTGCTCATAACTAGAGTAGCTTGTTTTCTGTTACCACTTCAGCAAAAGTAGTCAAAAATGCAATGAAATAAATACATAATGAAATAAAACACATCAGAATTTTTTATTATATTCCTTTTACTGCTACCTCCACTTCATGTTTTGAGAGTGAAATTTGGTATCCGTTCCCTTATGTTTTTGTATGAGTTCAGTCTTTTTTTGATGTATTCAGTAAAATAGATCTTTTTTTCCTTTTCTTCTGGTATAAGACAGACATGAAGTTTCCTTGAAGACTATGGGTAAAAGTACTTCCCTGGTCAAAACCCGAGTTCTCTTTGCAACAGACTTGTGTTCAGGCTATCTATAGTGGTATTCTTTCCAAAAGAGGTTTGGGTGGTTGGTTGGTGGGGTTTCTTTGTTGGGTTTTTTTTTTTGGTCACTTCACAATCTCCTCATTACATAGAAGTTTTCTTCATAATAAATTTATGTTGGTCTAGTTAGCTGGGAGAGGTTTCTCATGTATCTAGCATTCAGATTTCTCAGTTTGGAAATTCATCTGCGCTATCCAACTTGCTTGGACCCACGAAGTGAAGCTGCCATCTTCAGGTTGTATTTCCTATTTATACCTGCTGAGATTTATTTGTGTTACAAAAGCTTTGCATTTTAAAAGCAGAGTTCATATTACTTGTTCATTATTTCCTCTTTTGTTTTCCTTATGCTGAAAGGAAGTAGGAAAAATGAAGATGGAAAGTGGTTCTTGGATTTTGAGCCAAGAAGTAAATTTCTGTGAGGCCAGCTCTGAGTGTGCTGCAGTGATTCCAGCTGTTCTGCAGGCTTTTCTCCCTTTCCTTACTGTAAAGGGACACAGTCAGTAAAACCTGATGAGATTGTCTGGTGTATGTGGTTTTCAATACAGGGTTATTTTAGTCCTGTTGAGTAGTTCTAGGCTTCTATAGTTAAGAGCAAGTATACTAGATAATAATTGTACATCCTTTGTGTCTATATTGCTAAAGATGGAAGAAATATCTCTTTTTTTCCCTCTGTTTTTTCCAGTTAGCAAAAATTGATCAAATTCAGTATGTAAACTTACTGATACAGACTTCAAATTTGAGATTTTTTTCAGTAGTCCTTGATAGCCTAGAACATGCCATTTTACCCATGGCTACCATAATTTCCATCTTATCTTTCCTCAGGTGGGGTTTCTTGAATTACATTTGTTCTGTGTCTACAATATTTTTCCTTGTACTTAATCCGAATTTGTTTTCTCCTGAGCTAAAATAGCTCTCTCCTGACTTATCCAGTGAGTGGAGATAAACTACAATGAGATATCATTATATTAGCAATGTTATAACCCATGCCAGACCTTCTACCTGGATCCTGCTATTTGTCTGTCATCTATTGGAAGGTGTTCCATACTGGGTGTTCATCATTATGTTGCTTATAATCATAAGTAGACAACTTAATCAGTGTTAGAAGATAATGAGGTCTAATTTATATTGATGCTTTCTTTATCTTGGGACTTCAGGAGATCCCAGCTTTAAGCAATAACTTGCACATGTATAATCTGGGATCCACAGCAGCTTTGCTGTGCTAAGTTGTCATCTCCCTAAGCTTCTGTCACTTCTCTTTTATCATGCTTGTTCTCTTGCTCAGTGACACTCACACCAATCCATACTTGATCGGTGTCTTTCAGGACGATACAGCATCCATCTGTCCTTTCTCTGTACAGACCAGGAGTCTCATATACTCAAACTCTAAAGGAGGTTTGTGAATTTAAGTTTGGCTTTATGCTGACTGTGGTCACACCACCCTCAGCGGCCTAGGAGTATATGCAGAATGGATTTTCATCAGCTTGCCAAAAAATACTTTGGGTTAGTAGGTTCAGCATGAACCTTTTCCATCAGAGAATATTTCAGATTTAAAGAGTGTTCATTTCTGGAAGGATCTTACACTCATTTTATTCTTTGGAAAATTCATTAATGAGGAATTGCAATTGAAGGTGAGTTTTAGTAGGAGGGTCAGGAATTAAAGTTGTGGCTGGTTTTTTCCTTTTTTTTTTTCTTTAATTACACATATGCATTGACAGGATAAAGGAATTATTATTCCATGAAGGTGCTCATTTAAAGTGATTGTTCCCCTATTCTACAGGGTTACCAGTTATCTGGGGAGGTACATTATCACAGACACACATTTTCAGTCATTTCCCATTCTGTTTGATTACACTGTAAATGTGGGAGTTTTTAGGCTGAAGTTAAATTAACCGTGCTTTCCAACTCTCCTTAAATCCCTCACTACAAATCAATTAATTGGTGATCACTCAGTGATACCATGAATAAATAGTTTCAAATATTTCAAAACTAGGTGTGCAAACTCCCTTGAACAAAAGCTTGTTCTTTTTGTGTTTTCTTTGTATCATTGTATTCATTCTCTTGTCTTTCCCTCTAAGAAGAGTCTGTTAGGTCTTAAGTGTAACAAAATACAGTTTCTCGGGAACTTGCATAATGCAACTTAAATAGAAGAAACAAAGTATCCCAACTTTTCCTAATGAAATGAAGCTCTGACTTAAATGTACTTTATAACCTTTCAAGTTTGTTTTTTTCTGTTTAAACATACAGAATTATTATATACATCTTACGTAGTATATGATTTCTTTGCTTAGAAACAAATTCCAGTCCTGGAGTACTAAAACCCAATTCTGATGCAATTTGATAGTTTTAATGAATATGACCAAAGAGAATCTAAAATTGTGCTTTGAGTGAATAAAACAAAGGAAGCCATTACATTTGAAACATATTTTTATAAGGGACAAAAATAATAAACCCTGCAGCGGGCATCGAGTATTAAGAAAAAACAGCTTATTTGATTTGTGGTTTAGCTAAAGTTATGAACAAAGTATCAAATATCCTTAGAAGTGTTGGGAAGGGGAAGGAGGGATGAGGAGAGTCATTAAAACTTTTCCTTTTTTTTCCCTCCCACTCCTCTCCCTCAGGATGCTTTAACACTTGAAGACGAATGTTTCATCAGAAGCACTAATGGCTGTTGGCATGCCTTGGATAAGGTGGTGACTGCTGGATGTCATTTGTTTCTGTTCACTGCAGAGAGACAAAATTGACTCCATTTGGAGTTGAGAGCAAAAGCAGAACAGACCTCTCAAGATGACTGATCCTATGATGGATTTTTTTGATGATGCCAATCTTTTTAGTGAGACCTTAGAAGGTTTGTCAGATGATGCCTTTGTTCAACCTGGACCTGTTTCACTTGTTGATGAATTGAATTTGGGTGCAGAATTTGAACCTTTGCACATAGACTCACTGAACCATGTGCAAGATGCTCAAAATCAACAAAAGATGAGTGAGTTTGATCAGCTGAATCAGTATGATTCACTGAAGCTTCACCCAGTAAATCAGTCTTTTAATAGCTCAGCTGACAATGTCTTATCACCACACTCTCAATTCAATTGTTCACCAGTTCATCCGCAAAACCAGTCCAATGGGATGTTTCCAGATGTGGCTGATGGTAGTCCTATGTGGGGTCATCAGACTGCCACAACTGTTTCGAATCAAAATGGGTCCCCTTTTCACCAAGGACATTCTCAGTCTATGCAGCAAAACAAAAGCTTTGTAGCACACCATGACTTTGCCTTATTTCAGGCTAATGAACCACAGCATCAGTGTGCCTCGCTACGGCCGCAGCAAAGCAGGAACAACACGGGGCAGGATGCTCTGAGTCAGCCAAAAGACTTCATGGAAGTCAACGTGTCTACTTCCCTCAGAGTCAGTGTTAACCACCCACCTTCGGTTTCTAATCCATCGACTTCACAGCAGCCTCTGTCCGTTCAACAGTTTTCTCAAACTGCAAGTGCTTCAATACATTTTTGTGGGAATCAAGAAGGAAATTTTGATGGACAGTCCCCAACTATTACTCCATGTTCTGTCAGTAACAGTCAACAATTTTCATCTCCGTATTCCTACTCTAATAATCACATTTCTCCTACCAGCCTTCTTCAGCCTACAACAGCTCTTTCTACTAGCCAGCAGACACACTCTATCTCTGACTTCACTGGAAGCGATGCCTTTACATCTCAAACAGGGACCAAGCAAGAAACAACCGAGCACATGTTGAATCCTAATACACCTTTGAATTCAAGTACTTTTCAAATGTTGCATTCTGCGCATCCTCAGGGCAACTTTAGTAGTTCAAAACTGTCTCCTGTGAGTATTAATTTTCCAGCTTCCACTGGTTCTGCTTCTCAGATAAGCCATTTCACTGACTCTATTGAAAGCAACGGTTTTACATCTTTAGATGACAACTTACTTCATCAAGTGGAGACTCATAGTGAACCATTCACAGGACTTGACCCAGATGACCTCCTGCAGGAAGACCTTCTGCCACAGTTCGATGACTCTGCGTTTGTTCAGGATAGCACAAGCCATGTTTTAGAGCACGACCTAGAACACCACATAACCCCACAGCAAGTGACACTGTCATCCGAACTCGTTCGGGCAGAGTCTCAAACTCAGATCCATCCTTGGCATTCTTCGGTTTCTAATCAGCACCTGCAAGGCAGAAGTCGTGCAACCTTACAAGGACAGGTATGTAGGGATTTGGGGAGTGGGGCTTTGAACTGTTCAGTTTGGTTGATCGGGTGAAATGAATACTTGTGACTGGTGCTTGAGTCAAAGCACGGTAACTGAAGTCTCTGAGCTGTTATTTGACCCTGAAGAAGTCTAGGTAACAGCTAGTTTAGGAGAAAAAAAACCTAACCAGTTGATGCAGACCTTGGTCTCTCCTGTTGTTTTCCTGTCACTGCAGAAAGCAAGACTTACATGATCTTATTCAGATAAAATGGTGTTGCTCCTTCTGCTGCTTGTATTTCTGAAGTACAGCAGAGAGAATTTACTAGTTTATGATTTTAGTGTGAATATAATGGCTTATTGTCTTGAAAAGTTCTTAGAGAAACATATTTTTAAGAACTTTGGTAAGGTTTGTGTGGCTGATTTCCTGCAAGAATTGCAATGGTTATGTTGTTGCTCTGTCTTTTGCTTTGTGTCTTTGTGCCCATGCTCATTGCCTAAAAATACACACTTATTATTCTTGGATTTGATGTGATCAATAATAATAGAAAACATATAAAAAGCTGTGTGTATGTTGGATTTTGTTACTTTTGGCTAAACCAAAAAACTCTGCAGTTGTTTTAGTATAATGTGCACATCTTCTGCAATATTCGAGTCCTCCACGACGAGGACAAGATGACATAAAAATTATTTTCTAATTTTCAATCTGTGCATTTCAAAACAGAAGCAACTCTGACATCAAACATATATATTTAAAGCAGATGGCTTTAAAAAGGTTTTAGTAACTATTACTTCTGTATACTTGCTACCAATGCTCTCTCTACCTGAGACTACAGAAAAAAAAAAAATGTGGAAGGCAAGGACCTTAACTACTGAGTTTTGCTTCTTGTTAGTTTGTAGGACACAGGCCTGTGAAGGAGACAATGTAGCATTTTTCTTTTCCCCCCTGTTAATTTTATATCATTAGTGTAGCGATAAGGGCTTAACACGCTTAATCTTTGGTCTTGGTTCAGTAGATTGCTTCTCCATTACAACTTCTGCTTATGTTTATGGAGCGTGTAATTGTCAATTCCTAGCAGTGAAACTTTTCTGTAAATTGTGGTGTGATGTTAACCTAACACGGATATCCAGCAGTGCGGTTGAGACGAGCTTGATTAACTGAATGATACAGTAGATGCAATCTGTTGGTTTTGCTAAACATTTCCTTTCTTTCCCCTTCCCTATCTAAAAAAACCAAAAGAGGGTGCACCCAAGTAGCTGCCCTTGTCAGAGATCTCTGTATCCTGAGGACACGGGGTGCAGCAGCTCGCGGGCGAAGGTGATCCTGTTGGAGTGTGTATGTGCAGTCCTGCCGTGGGAGCAGCGCCCCATTCCCTGCAGGGCAGCAAAACGAGGGCTTGGGAACTGCGGTGTGGAGGCTCTCGGGCTCCCTGAGCATCCTGGGGGTGAAGGGTGAAGAGGAAATGGATTCCAGGAAAAGTGGGGGTGGTGAGAAACCCAGGGATTAGTATCATTTTTGAGAAGATATAAGCCAAGCAATGAAAAGCAGGTCTAATAAAACTTTCTGGTGCTGTGACTTTTGCGTTGTGTTTGTCAGAACCTTTTCAGACTCGCTTCGATCTCACTGACATCAGTTTTAGCACTTTGCTTTGTAACAAGGAATAAAAAGTTCTGAGATCTGTGGAGAGCCTTTAAAGTTTTAGGGGTTTGGTTTTGTTTTTATTGTGGTGTGAAAACAAAGCAACTTTGCAGTATTTAAAATTTTAATATTTTTCCTCTTTGAAATGAAACAGCCAGAAACCAGATAGTTATAAAAGTGCTTGATTTGTTTTTTTATTATTTTGGGGTATGCAATATATTGTATCAATTGGATTCTGACCTTGAGTTTATCTGGTCAGACAGATGTTTAATGTTTCCTTCAGAAAGTGGTTGTGAACTGGTAGCTGTCAAACTGTTGAGGAATGTACAGATGGGGGATTGATAGAAGCAAACAAGGCAGAAGCCTCTTTAAATCAGTGGAGTATGTAGTATTAATAGTAATGGAAAAGTATGGCAATTACTGAAGTGTTTCAGAGCTGTCTTTTGACTGACTACAATTCTAAGAGGGGCTTTAGTTGTAATTCTCACTTCTATTCTTTGATCTCTTTTTAGAATTTCAAGTTCAAGATGAGTTGGTTCTTTTAGAGCTTTTTTCAAATGCGTGCAGTTTAACCAGGGAAGGAAAAGGTGAGGTAAAGGGGGAAGGAATTTTGATCTTCCTGAAACTGGTTCGCTTTAGGATAGGAGTCAGGTGGGAAGGGATTTTGACAAGTTTCATGTGTACTAGTTAAGGTGAGCTTTTACGTTTTTAACAAGACAGTGTTTCATACTGGCTTTAGTACCTATTGAGGAAACAATTACTAGTGAATTTAATGTTTTTTCAACAGTTTCAGTTCAATAATGGTTGAGATTTTCTCAGAATAACTTTATTTTATGAAATAGTTAATGAACTGTAGGTATTGGAACAGACTCAATATTAGACAACCAAAGATCTTTAATTGTAGTTAGACTGAGGTTATTTAAATTAAGGAAGAACATTAAATACTTGTTTAAGTATTTGAGAGCAAGCAGACTCATAACATCTTTACTTGTATGGTTATTCTTTTGATGGAAATTAATTTAAAAATTAATACAATCTGTTTGGTGTAATAATGCTGCACAATTAAAAAGACTGTTCTGTGCTGCTAATACACTTTCTGCTATAATTAGATTAGAATTGTAAATAAATTGCACCCTTAATTTTACATCATGCATTTTTCATCAGAGTTAGTTTGAGAACAGAAAGTAAAGTGGAGAAATGCTGAAGACTCATGTAGCCTTAGCTTTGACTAATACAAGACTTCTGATCTTTTAACTCCACTTAAAACTGGTTTGAGTTTGCTAAGGCTAAATAATCTATTCGCTTTTCAGAAGGATGATAAAAGGCATCAGCATTGTTTTACATCTTTAGAAGAAAAAGGAAGTTGAAAAGATAATGTGAAGCATAAACTATTGGAAAAATAATGTGAAGTATAAACTGTTGGAAAGATAATCTGAAGTATAAACTGTCCTAAGAGAAGTTTACATCTGTCTCACTGTGTATGTTATTTTGTAAGAAGTGTTCTAATGTCTTCTGGCTGCACACATGAAAGCAGAGGAATTGAGATTAGAAATACTACGAAAATGAAAAATATACTGATGAAAAATAATATTTCATTAATAATATAAAGTGCTATAGGATGAGGCGGTAGTCTTGGTTCTTTAATCACTTAATTACTTTTTTTCCTTTTTGTGACTAAAAGTTTGGCACCTAACTTGACAATTCAGTGTATTCATGACTTTGTGTAAAAACTGACGTGAAACATGCAAGCAGGCCTGAGCTGTCCTACTACTTCTTTTATAGAAAGAGATGACACTAATTTTTTTGAAAGAATTTGTCTTGCCCTTGTTGAAAGTTTGACAAAGTCTTTTTAAGCATTTTTGCAAGCTGTGTGCACTGGATTTAGTTTTCTGTGCCTCAAGAACATTTTTTACCTTCTTCATAGGAACTTAAATCCTGTACCACAGTGAGGCAGCAGAATTCCCAGCACCTAATAAGTTTATCATCTATGCTGAAGTAATGAAAGCAATCCCTCCACTGACCACCTTTGTGCAATATTTTGCAGTTTTTTTGCTTTATTTCTGTGATTTGAGAAAGATCTGCACAAACAGGTGGGTGTGACCATGGCAAAGCTGTGTCAAATGCCCAGAGTTAATGAGAAGAGTAGAAAAACATCTCTGAGCCTAAGTAGTGCAGTTCCTGGAATGAAGTTCTAAATTATAGCTGTATATAATGTGTTTTCATTATTAATCTATGGCTTTTTGCCAATAACATATTAATCATTAAAAGAGCAATGTTTTGATAGCTTTATTTATGGTTGAATGTGTACGAAGCACTTGCTTTTGTATATATTATATATGTTTTGTAAATTGCATAGGTTAGGGAAAGAAAGTTCATGTTTGTGAGATAAATTTGTAACACATTTACTGAAGAGCATAATTTCTATTGTCTCTATTGTCATTTCCTCTGTTTTGGCTTTCAAAATAAAACTGTGTAGTAAGGGCAAGACAAAAATTGCTGGGCTTTTCAGAACAGTGAAAACGTGCCAGAGTATCTCTTTTACAGTTTTAAAAGCTTTATGAGTTTGTTAGTAATTTCTTTCGAGTAGAATTAAATTTTTTCACAATTTTTTGGATCTCTTTGCTATCACGAATGCTTTTCTTAAACCTTTCCTGAGAAGGTCTCTCTCAACCTTCATCACTTGTCAAATACTTAGGCTGTCCAATTCTTTGTGTATGTTTCTTCTTTAAAATTAAGTACTTGCTGTTTTAATGATTGTCATAATATAATATTTTTTCCTGAGATAATTGCACACTCATTAAATAACTACTATAATTGTCTTTGAAATGTGCCAAAAGAGAAGCATTTTTGTAAAAACTAGTTAACAGATGGCAGGCATAGGAAGAAAGCTTCTGGCTGGGTCAAATGGCAGGAGTAAAATAGCAAGGTGAGACTAGTTGATAAAAATAAGTTAAATTGATATAATTTTTTTAATGATAATGCAGGGTAAATGTGGTTGAATAATCTAAATAACTATTTGGAAACAGGTGTCTTGTTAACACTGAAAAACTATAAAGCAATTCATTAATGTGAGAGTACTGATATAATTGTGCAATCTTAGTGTCTGGAAGAAGTGGTACCTAATTACAGAGAAAAGAGAAAACAAAATCCATGTTAAATTGTCTTTTAAAGACAGCAACCCATTCTATAGGCTGTTAAAGCTGTAGTTCAATATATGCCTAAACTCTAATAAATTATGGGGGAAAAAAAAGTGTGAGAAAAAAAGCTCCTATTCTTTCACTTTGTCTTGTGTTAATGCAATGTTTGGGCTATGAACCAACTGGGAAACTGCTTCAGGTACAGAGAAACTTTGCACTTTTTTTGTCAGAGGTGTTTTTCCAGAATACAAGTTCCTGGTTTAGTTCTCTCAGTGGCACAGGATCACGTTCCATGGAAACAGTGGAGGGGAGCTCGTCAATGCACACGGGTATCTGCAGGTGTCAGGAGCATAGGGCCAGGCTCATTCCAGTGGCGCCCAGTGACAGGACGAGGGGCACAAACTGAGACACGGCAGCTTCCATCTAAACATGAGGAAAAACTACTTTACTGTGAGGGTGACAGAGCTCTGGAACAGGCTGCCCAGAGAGCTTCTGGAGTCTCCTGCTCAGGAACTGTCTGGACATCATCCTTTGCAACCTGTCCTAGGAGGCTGAACTACATGATCTCCAGAGGTCACTTCCAACCTCAGCCATTCTGTGATTCTGTCAGAGAGGAAGGAGTGGGAAGCATTATTTTCTGCAGTACAGGCAAAATAATTGTGCATGGGCCTGCAGCCTTCAATGCAAAGAGAGTGCAAGCGGGCTCGTGGGATTGTCCATTGGCTCCAGTAACCACTAACCTGCTTTAACTAACACTGTTATCTAAACTCTGCATTTTTGAGGGGCTTCGAACATACCACTGCCTGTAAAACTTCCAGAGCAGCATTTTATCTGGAGACATTGTGCAGAAAATCAACACTTTATGAAGTGTTAGTGAAGTGTTATTACTGAAAGAGAAGCAGAACTTCTAAAGATGTTAACCAGTAGTGTGATTTTGAAGCCAGAGAATCTGAAGTACATTTGGAATTCATGCGGCTTTTGTCCAGATGTCTGAGTGTTTTGTGCACTCAGGTTTTGCAATTTCTTTTATCTATTATGTTAATTCTAAATATATTGATAGATCAAAATAATTTTCAACACTTTGTCTACCAAACAGCCTCCTGCATCTGCAGAGGTATTGTTTTCTTTGTTTATCATCAGGTTAAAAAAAATTGCTCAATTTCCTGGTTACACAGATTTCTAAGAGAGTGTTTATCATCAGGTGTTGAGTGGATTGAATTTGGGAACTCTTAAGGCTAATAAATATAAATTAGTGGGTTTCTTAGGATGATGAGACTGAGAATTCTAATGCTGATTTCAGTAAGCATGATAAATGAAGATAGGAATGTAACTTTAGGCTAGAAAAGATGACAAGTCTTACATTTTTGAAAGCTGTGTAATTCATAGCAGAGATTGATTTTTCTTTCATAAATGTGGCAGGTTTTCTTTTGTGTGGATTATTTGGCTTGTATTTGTACTTACTTGAGTTTTCTGTTCCCTTGATATCTTACTGTGAAGGCAAGCATTTTAATTTATATCTCCTGAAATTGTTCCCATCTTTTACATACTGCCTGCTCAGGAGTGAGCCCGTATTTGAAAAAAATTTCAATGTTAGTAGCAGATCATATATGTGCACATAATGTTGTTGAGCAGCATATTGAATTGCAAACCAGAATTAGTTTCATAGATTGATAGGAAGGCGTCTTTTAAGACCTCAGAATTTAGTTTTAGCTTATATCTTGGAAAGGAAAGAGAAGTTAGCCTTAATGTTAAAGAAGACATTGCAAATATTGTGGTTCTGAGATTTTTGTGTATTTTCTTACAGTTTGAAACATTGTTTCAAAAAGATAGTCCTACTGATAGGTTTTAAAAATACTCGTAAGTAATCTTAAATTGTTTCACTGTACCTTATTTTTTCAATGAGCACCACAATACAGAGATTTCATTAACAGTATTTTAAGAAAACTCAAGAAAAGCATAGCTCTTGTGCTTTTTGAGACTTGCAACATGCTATGGCTTACAGTACCTGTTTGTATTCCTCGGAAGGATAAGAAGATGCAGTACATGTGCATTGTTTTCTATCTTTGAGTCGTTGCAGCAGTTGTCCACGAGCCCTAGGTATGGCTCAGCCTGATGTGTGAACTTTGTTGTAGCAGGAACTTTGGTCCTTGGAACTCTTAAAGCAGAAACCAGCTGTTAGAGAACCCAAGCTGTCACAGGGAAGGCAGGTAAATTATTTAAGGAATATCTGAGTGACAAAACCAGACGTGTCTTACTGTCTTCGAGTTCAGTAAGAACAATTTTTAAAATAGATTAGGCAAATTTATTTTGATGTGTCTGTATTGTAGCTCCTATTTATATCATCCTTTGGAGGATTCTTTGACATGCAATCATGTACT
This sequence comes from Callaeas wilsoni, assembly GCA_013398955.1. Classification (NCBI taxonomy): domain Eukaryota; kingdom Metazoa; phylum Chordata; class Aves; order Passeriformes; family Callaeidae; genus Callaeas; species Callaeas wilsoni. Next base: position 66,162 of record VWPU01002600.1, on the reverse strand, counting down.
GTTTGAAATCTGATCAACTCCCAGCACTACACGAAAGATGTGTTTTATGGTGCCAGCCCAGTTTGCTTTCTGACTTAATGTGCTTTAATTGCAAATGTGTACAGGCTTTGAGCGATTTTAGGAGATTTCAGAAATGGTGACCCAACCTTGCTTGTTGGGGACAGAGGTACAGAGGGGCTCCTGCTCATGCCTGTGCTTGGGGATGCCCTTGGCAGCACACTGTGGTCTCTAGCCAGGCTGTCACTCTGCTCTGTGTTGGTGACAGTTTCTCCTGACTTCAGCTCCATTAAAGACAAGAATTTCTCTTTTCTCGATCCTTACAGTGGATCTAGTCCTGCCACTTTTGCTAGCTGCCAGATTCAGTTGGGATTAGGAACATAACCATAGCAGTAATTTCTTGAAACCTGTCTTGCAACTTTTTTTTTCCCCCAACTTTTTCTGTTTGATCCCTACCAAAAGTTATTTTATGGTTATTCCTATGAAGCTCTTGAATGCTATCTTCTTTCCCTAGAAGTTTTACAGGAGACTTCTGAGGGAAAACCAGTTTGGTCTGTTGCTTTTTGGGTTTCATTTGCCTGAAATCAAACTGTTGTTCCCCAGCAGTATCCTCTGACTTGGGACTTCTTTTTTTTGAACCATCACCCTTTTCAATAAATTCCTTTTCTTTAGGCATCTTGTTTTACTCCTTAACTAGAGGGAAGGATTTTGTTCATGAATATTTAATTGAGAAAACTAGATTCAAGGGAAGTAGTTTCATTAGGTTAGCATATATGCTAAAGGACTCCTTTGTACTGAAGATTCTGACATATAAAGCTGCTAAAGTAGTTCATTGAAGCTGAAACAAAAAATAAGTTGGTTTGAATTGAAGTGGAAGAAACATACCCCCTCTTCGATTTAAATGGAAATATGCTGTGCAGTCAGTACTGATATTAGTGACTCCCCAGCTGTTGATGTTAAAAATAATTTTCCCAATTTCTGTCATATATATTTTAGTGTTAAGTGCTGGGTTTTTTTAATCTCACTGAAATTATGAACATTGAAAACATTTTGGATACTCTGTAATGTACCGAGTAATACTACAAAAAAAAAGCCAAATTCAAAGATTAAGTATACTTTTAAACATAACTGCTTCTAGAGAATAAAATTATAGTAGAGAGAGATGTTACTTGCTAGCCTTTCTGAATATGCAATCTGTTTTGATTTAAAGATCTTTCATGATTGGTATTTCCCTCTTAATCAAATGATACCTATTTTTCACATCTGTCATCTTTCACAGTACTTCATTGTTCTGCTACAAACAAGCACTGAAAATGCATACTTTAAAAAAAGAAAAAATTAAAAAGAAGGCTGCCAATATTTTCATAGGATCATTTCCTGGGGACTGATCAAGACAGTGATCCATTGCAGCATGTTTTTCCAGGAGCCTTTATACTTTGAATAAGCTGGTTCACTTATCTTCTAATTGAATTGGTTTTTACCATTGCACTCAATGTATTACAAAATGTGAGCAGAATTTGGTAAACCAGGCTGTTAAAGCATGCTGCAGAAGAAAATCTGCCTCTGTGTTTTGTTCAATATATGGTTGTGTCTCTGACCCAGCCTGACTTCCCTTTCTGTAGGTATTTGCAGAAGTGAGGCACTGAGACAAAAGGTGGGCAGCTTCCTGCTGGCTCTGAAGAGTTCTTGCCCACTTGCCCTTCCTTTCATCCCTTCAGTAGGGTCAGTGACTCCTCCAAGTAGCAGAAGAGTACCAAGAATAGACCATGGAGAGTTGTGCAGTTTGCAACCCTTCACACCTGTAATGTCTTCTGAATCTGGGCTGATAACAAACCGAGAGAGAGTGGAACAACTGGGGGATAGTGGAAGGAAATACTGACAGTAGTAAACTTCCTAAGGACAAAAGTAGGTTTTGTTTCAATCATAAAAATGTGTTCTTGCAAGGCCACTTCCACGAGAGATGTAGAGGGAACACTGTAACTGCAGTTTTGACAAGAACCAACTACCATTAAGGTCCTGTTGCTTTTTCTTGCTCAGAGCTGGATGCTGTGCTGGTTTCTTAGTGTGATTGGGACAGGCATGCTGAAGCTACCTTGGATATTGGGATTAAAGGGAAACAAAGCTCATCATGTGATGTTCTCTTTGAAGGTGGTTTGGGTGGGTTTGTGTCTTCTGGTCTTCTCTAGTTGGTAAGGAAAAAAAAGCATGAGAAAATAACTTTCTCAGTGGCACACAAAAGTGGTGGCCATGTAGAGCATGGGTGGGTAAGTGGCAACTTGTGAAAAGTCAGTTTAATTTTGAGTTTGTTGCAATTTTGTTTTCTGTCCTGAAGACTTCTTCCGTCAATTCTTCATTATTTTACCTTGAAATCATCATTTAAAAAGATTTTGTCACCTTAAATTAGAGCAGTTTCAGTTAATATTATGTTTTTCTGGAGTTTAAAAGGTCATTAAAAAAACTTGGGGTTAGAAGCTATCTGGCTTTACATGTTAAATAAACTTTTCCAATTGTAAAATCAGGCATATGTATGTGTGTGTGTCCCAGAAGAAGCAAATTCTTACATGTACCTTCCAAGAAGGTGTTGGATGATGTTAGATTTCAGTGGATCAATATGTTTTAGAGCTTTACCTGGGGATTTTGAACCCTAATGACTACTCTTTTTAAAGAGAAATATCTGTTTGATTTTTCCTGTCACTAACTATTTGGTGAAGTATTTTACAGATTTATTTCCAGATGCCCACATAAGACTTGTTTCAAACAGCGAACTGAAACCTGAATTGCCTTTTATAGAGTAGAGAGTTTAGTCAACTCTGTTTTTTAAGGAATCAAGTAATTGCAAAATCTGTAAGGTTAAGATTAGGCAAGAATGCAAGAAAGAAACAGAAGTTTTTTGCTGGACCATTTTGACCCTTAGATTACAGAAGAAAATCTTAAAGTAGAGGTAGAGGTATGGCATGACTGTGAATTTGGTCTGAGCCTAGTAACTCAATGGCGCATCCACCAGGTGCCTTGAATGCGATAATTACATTTTTCTCCTAGACAGGAGCCCATGCTTTTCTTATGGTAAGTGCAGTGATACTGGTGGTGGGGAGCCCACCCCATAGTGCACCACGAGGTGTGCACTGCATCAGGCTTGGACCAACGCAGGTTCTGGGTGTTCCTGGCCCTGCATGTGAAAAAGAGCGCTGAGAAGTTTTGCCGAGGCAGTGGGTTTTGTTGGCATTGTCTGCCATTTTCCAAATAGCTCTTACATTACAGACTGGAACCCAAGAGAAGTGGGTACATGATGGGCACAGAACACCAAGCCACTGAAAACTGAAACACATTAAATGCAGCAGCTTGGCAGAGCAAGCAGAATGAAGTTCTCAATTTCTTTCATTTCCTGGCAATTTAGTATGCTCCATTACATAGTGCCTCCTTTAAGAGTTACAGTGCAAATTGCACACAGTTTTTATACCACTACTAAATATTCAGAAAAAGATTCTAACTACATTTGGCACTGAGCCCCAAAATACTTTCTTCAAACAATCTCTTCCAAATGGCAGGAAAATGTGTGCTGCAGACTCATTCTGTAACTTCCGATGCTGCCTCTGCAGCATGCCCAGGTTAGCAGCTGCTTACATGGATGTGGCTTGATCTTTCCCCCATGAATGATAGGGTAGGTGACTGGTTAAGAAGCTGCTACTTATGACAACTATGGTATCTTCACTATATTAGTGGCAAAACATGGTAAGGGATATTATTACTGGGTTCTCTGGCATTGAGATGTGAAACAACACCCTAGGTAGAGAGGGTGACGTGCCAACAGGTGCATGTTTCATCTTAGAAACATGACTAGTTTAAGGTTGCTGACCTTTCCACTAGTGTTTTCATTTCCACAGAAATGTAAATTTTGGTTATAAGCATGGTGCTAAATGCCTTGTGAGGCACAGATCACATTCACATCCCAAATCACAGATGTATGTTCTGAAGTGACTGTTACACACATCAAAACTGTTGTCTGGCCACAGTGCTGTAATTGTGAGCCATTCATTTACCAACATTATAGATAACAAGTATGGAAGATGAAAAAGATACACTCTCACCTAGTATCTTTTTATTTTTGTTTTCTTAATCTATCTGTAACATGTCTATTTTAATTTGGGTTAGGTTTCATATATGCGTGTCTTGAAATTCTGTATCCCTTAAACACTGAGACATTCATTAGCAGTTATAATAAGCTAGAAAAAGAAGGAAGTGTATTATCAGCATATTGAAAGAACCACAATTTGGAATGCTTCATTGGCTCTCTTAATAGTTCCATATATGCACCAAAGAGAATGGAAAAATGATGGAACCCCACAGATCTTCATTTACCAGTGCTCTTGGCTTTGTGAAGCAATCCCAGCAGATGGTGTGGGGCAACTGTTGAACAGGAAAATAAAAAGCAGTTCAGAAGGAACTCTGAAGGGAGTTCTCTCTGAAGAAAAGAAACCCTGTTGCATATTTAGGTGATCTTCCCATTAGTTGTGCAGAAGTAGCTTGATTAACTGAAAATCTCATTTCAGTTTACCGTTTAAAGAAAACTACATCTTTTGCTGGGATTGCCATGCAGCAAAGGAGATGCCTTTGTGCATGCATATGGGGTGACACACACTGATATTGTAAGTAGTCTTCTACAGATGGACTCTGTCAAGGCTGTGAGGTTTTGGTTTTTTTTAATAGATATACTTTTTAATTACCAATCCACCATTAAAAGTCACTAGAGGAGTTATTTTTGCAGACTATTCTAGAGGAAAAAAGTTCAGAGTACTAGAATGGAATTGAGAAGTCACTGAGTTGTGTTCATGCTTTGGGGTCTTTTAAAGTTGCATTCCTAAATACAATTTTATCATTCAAATGATGAATGGATATACCTTTTAAGATTTTAACTGTAGCAGCTTAAAAGCAACTGCATTTTCAAAATTTCATGTGATTATAATGTGAAAAAATGAGACACTAATTTGGATGAAGTCCCCAAGCTATTGATTATTGTAAGTCATGCAATTTATTTATTTGTACTATGGTTCTGATATTAATATTATTTTGGTGACTTGACATGCACAAAGAGATGCCTTGTGTAGTAATAAACATGAACAAAGGTGATGTAGTAATGCATGAAGGTCAAGTTTCCAGGCAGCTAATTTTAGATGCTTTTAGTGCAGTTGATATCAAGGTCATCTTGATTTCCTAAGGACCTGGTAGACTGTCAGGAACTTGTTAGGCTCTCATGGCAAACAGTACTTGGTCTGAGCATCATCCTGCAGGTGTGTACTGCTACCAGGAGGAGTGAAAGACTCATTCAAGGGATTGCAGATGTAAACCTTAGCTTTCTGTTGTTAGACTCATCAGGGTCATAATTTAGCTCTTAGTGGTAGCTAATCTTCAGTGGTCAGTAGATCCACAAGTGAAAAACATTATTTCAATAAAGTGCCTTGTATAATTCAATTACAAATGTGTGACTTGTTAAAATTTCAGAGAAAAGCATTGTCAGTTCTTAAAATATATCAAGAATGGGTGCGACTAAGGACAGATACTTAGTCTGAAGGGTTTTGTGCACACACAGAATTGAAAGTAATGCTGCTCTATTGTGAATGGCCATACCTACTGTACGAAAGGTGTTCTTACAGTGGAAGCCATGTTTTACTATTGGAACAGATAAAGCAGGATTTGGGAGGGTTTTCTAGGAGGTAGAAGTAGTTTTGGTGTTAAACTTGCCTTCTCCTTGGGGCTTTCTTTGTAGTGATATGCAGAGGATGTGAAGGAATTAATTATTTGTTGTTGTGAAGCAAATGAAAATGGGTTTAGGCTTTAGGGGAGAAAAACTCTATGTCTATTAGTGCTGAAGATGGTGGTTTGTCCTTGCTGAGGGAAGGACTGTTATGCCAGTGAAGGTCTTCAAACACATCCTATGTAACTGCAACAAAGTGCCGGAGAAAATGCCTTTCTGTGAAAAGCCTACTCGCAGAGTATGGCTGGCTACTGGAAAGATGCTGTCATGATTCTGCTTTGCAATATTGCCTGGTAGCTTGACTGCTTTTACATTAGTTTAACTAAGAAGTCATTCAGATATGTGTAGGGTACCTTCTATTCTTGTGAGACAGCATGTCAAATTCCCCTGAATAGTGCCAAAAAGATGCTCCCCTGGCTGCGGATCAGGGCATGTGTGGGGAATTCTACAGCTGTTGTCTGATCTGTTCCCTGAGTATTCTTCCAGGCTAGCTCTGCGGTGTGAGCACCACCAGGGCCCTATCTGCTGCTGCTAATAGCTTTTGCAGGCAGCAGCAGTCGTGTGAATTTGAGGTGATTCCTGCCAATTTCCCTGCTGCCCACAGGATCGCGAGGAGCAGCGGGGAACTGACAGGAGGCTTGTTCGCTGCACTCGGCTGCTGCTTGGCAAAGCCATTAGCAGCAGCAGATACCCTGGAGCTCCCTCTGTGCAGACTCAAGACAACATTGCATTGCTTTGCATTTGCTCACATTTGGATGATTATCTTTGCAATCGTGAAAAGTACAGACCTATTTTTCCAAATAAAATCTTCAGTTTTTAAATATGTGGTGGCCTCAGGGTTTTCCTTTCCACCTTCTCCTATATGTTTGTCAGTTAAAAATTTCTTTCTTATTCTAGATGGAATAGGTTTGTAAGCCGTTGATGAGAGGATGTATTCCTTTAGGATGTTTTATCTGCGTTCCATCTCACTGAGGGGGAGGGGTATTTTCAGCTTGGCAAAAGGCTTTGCCCTCTTTTGTAGATGCTGTGTAGCGTTTGAAATGGTTTTCAGCGTGTATGATGATTTACAACTGTTCAATCATTTTACAGCTGTGCATATTTTCGAATAATGAAATTATTACTGGAATAAAAGAGCTCTGCCGAATTAAATGGCTTTTGCTGCTAAGTACACACAGATCCTGTCCTCTGTAGTGCAAGCGTGTTTCATGTTCTAATCTCAAAACACTTGTGTTGCTTTCTAGTTTTGTGTTGTGTGACAATGGTGACTTTCTTGATGAAGGTTTCATTACAGATTTATTTAGCTTAGAATGGCTGGCTGGCGCCTTCCAGCATCTTCATGAATGTCATTTCCATATGGTTAGAAATGTCATAGCAAAATTTTAAAAACCCATGGTCTGAGATTTCTAACAAATAGCTTAATGTTTGTGCAGTGCAGGAGACAGAACTCGGAAGGGATAGTACAGAGCAAGACGCAGAGGAATTATAACATAGAGGAGCCTCATCCAGCATACTCACAGTTCTACAGTAAGAGCATAGTAAATGTTGTTGAGGAATAAATTGGGAAGGAGCTTTGAGTTCTGAGAAAATGTAGCAAAGAAACTTTGTTTTAAAGGAATAAAATATCTAGGAAGAGACCGTAAAAGGATTCATGAAAAAGCCACCATTTCTGTATTGCCTACTTAATTATTAAGCATTTTTTGTTTGTTTCTTTCTGGCCCGGGAATGTTCAAGAACAGACCAATGTAGCAGTACTGGCTTTAGCAGCATTTGGCTTAGAGCTGAAATTATACCAAGGGTACATTAGGAACATATTTTTTTTGTTTGTTTAGCAGATCTCAAAATGCAAAATAGTTGATTATTTACCATTTTTACTAAGATATGAAATAGTAACCCTAAATGATAAATTCCTGTAACTTACTATAGTTACTGTAAGCATAATGTAGAAACATCTTGGCTAGAGTTCTCAAAAGTAAAATTAAAACATAGTAATTGCCCTTGTGATGTTGCTGCATATTTACAGAAATATCCTTGAATTTAAGTGGTATTGTTAAGAAAATAATCCATTTAAAGTATTGGTACCACTAGTGTGTCCACTGGACAAAGAACTTAATTTTGAAATTAATCTTAAATAGAAGTGAAATTATCTTTTAGAGTAATGACTAATCTTAACAATCTCAAATTCTTTGCCATATTTAAAATTTTCAATGGAAAAACATATATCTTGTGAAATAAAGGTATATGTATATATTGAGCAAAACAGAAATAAGTCCCGGTCTTTCTTCCTTCTTCTTGAGTGGGCTTTTGAGAATCAAGGGTATTGCTAGGATGGAGCTATGCTGTCAAAAGCTTCTTGTTTTTTTAAATAACCTTGCAAAAACCCCAGTCTTCTTTTTGGTTTTATTTGATATGTTCACAATACGTATTTTAAAACTTGTCTGATTTTTTTAAAATAGCACTTTAACCAAACCTGGGAATGAAGAGGTGCTTACCAGAGAGCCGTGTCCCGAGGAGGTCTTCACCGCAGGGTCCCGCAGGTCTGGGCAGAGGGATAAAACCCAGTTCTTCCATTTTCTGTAGGAAGCAGGGAAGCCTGTCAGCAAATGATTATAGTCACTGTTGCCATCTTATAGTAATGAAGTAAATGCAAGAAAAATAGTAATAAAAAAACCAATCAAAAAGTATATTGGAGAGCAAAATCTGTTTGCGAGGCAATGGGCTCGCGTTCGGCCGCTGTCCCCCCGTGCCCTCCCCCGCGGCTGGAGCCGCAGGGTTGCAGCGCAGCGAGGTCCAGGACGGCACAGCGCCCGGTTCCCACGGTTTTCCAGGGGAGCGAGCAGCCGCTGTGGGCGGCGCTGCGGGCGGGGAGCGGGAAGGGTTAAAGCCGATCCCCGCGGGGGTTAAACGCGGAGCCTAATGGAATAATGACGGGTAGCACCATCTGCTGGCCTAGTTCCGCGGGGAGCGGGTCTAACCAGCGCTAATATTGGCGCTGATGCCTTTTGATGCTTTGTGCGTTTCTTTCCGCGCTTTGTTGGGATCCGGCGGTCCGCGCACGGCGGGGCCGGGCCGGGCCGGGGGCGGCGGGTGCGCGCCGAGCAGGGCGCGGGGATGCTGCTGAGGCGAGCGAGCGCTCGGGGAGGGCTGTGCGCGGCCCGGCTGCCGCTCGCTAAATAGGCCATTTAGCAATCTTCTCCCCATGCTTTTCTCCTGAGCACTGCCGGGGGTGCTGGAAAAGCGGAGGGCAAGTCTTTGTCTGACGCCAAAAATGTCTTCAGTGAAGAGGCCAAGAGGAAGGGTAAGTGAGAGCCTGAATGAGTGGGAGGAGGAGGGGTTCTTTGGGCTAAAAGGCTAATGGGATTGAATAACCTTCCTTATTACTGGCTGCTGCTGCGGGAGCCGCATCGCCATCTTGAGCTGTTCCCGAGCTGGGTCCGGCTGTTTGTTCCAGCCCCGGGGCTTTAAGGTGGCCTCGGGAGCGGCCCCATCCCTGCCTCCCGCCCCCGCCGCCCATGAGGCACCTATAGAACATGTATCCCGGGAAGTGCGCGGGGTCTGGCCAGAAAATGTGTTTGGAAATTCCTGGTGGCTTTTCTTCCTGCTCTAGGCAGAGGCGCATTTACGGGTGAGAACGTAACATAACTGTTATCTGCTGGGGTTTTGTGTTTGAATAGGAAATTCTTTCCATTCCTCAAAGGGGGAGGGGAGGAAAGCAAAAACATGTCTTCTGGCTGGCTGCAGGAGAGGCTCATCAGCCCCGTAAACAATTCTGCGTCCATGAAACAGGCGTTAAAAACCCGAAGATAAAAACAAGTTACGTCTTTTATCCGAGGCACGGAGTGTATGTTGATCTAAATAAAAGAAACGCTGCTTTCTGATCCATTTATGGATATAGCGCTGTGTAATTTTAGTTTTGGTTTTATCTTTTGTCTGTTTTTTAATCTTGGTGTTGTTCGAGCATCTGTTGTGTTCATCACCGAGTTAGTCCTGTAGATCATTCGTCTGCTTTAAGGTAATTGTGGTCCTGGTATCCTACCAAAGGCAAAACACTGCTGCTGTTACCTTCGGGAGCTCCTCGCTTTTTCTTTACTGGAGCTGTTGGAGGTGTGTGTCAAATGTATGGGAATGCTGCAAAGGTTAACGATTGGTCTCTTTAATTACAGAGGTGGAGAGAGGCTGAGAGAATTTCAGAAGGATATTTTTTACTGACTTTGAGTACTTGGATTGGTTGTTTAAAACCAACAATTGATGTAGTTATTTTGAAACCCACGCCATTCTGTGGTATAAACTGAATTCCTCATTTTTTGTGTCTGCATAAGTCCCTGGCAGTTGCATTTTTTAAAAATGCATATCCGTATCAAAAATGTTTGCACGTTTTCTTTATATTTTTAAAATATGGGGATTTAATTTACTTTTTGTTTTTTGCTACAGCCTCCTTCTTCCAAGAAGACTGATGGTTCAGGATCGTATACTAAGTTGCAGAATACCCAGGTGAGGGCAATGTCTGAAAAGAAGCAGAAGAAAAAAACAGACTCGGAAAGTAAACAAGAGAAGGCAAATCGCATAATATCTGAAGCAATTGCAAAGGCAAAAGAAAGAGGAGAGAGAAACATTCCACGAGTAATGAGCCCTGAAAACTTTCCCAGTGTTTCAGCTGAAGGAAAAGAGGAAAAGAAGGGTAGAAAAGTGAAATCCAAACCAAAGGATAAGGAGAGCAAAAAGCCGAAAACTGGTTCCTCATCCAAAATTAAAGAGAAGACAAAAATTGGGTAAGTAGATTAAAACATTGTCTTCTCTTCAGACTGTAAATCCTTGATTAAAATGGAAACTGCTTACTGATAATAAAATGTTCTCCTCCACTGCCTACACAAAATTCTTCCTGATTAAGTCCATGTGTGGACTCTCTCATTCAGGAACAAGAGTGCTCTGTTTTCTCTTTAGATAAAATCACTGTAGGAGTGTCCTTTTGAAAAGAATTATTTTAAATTCATATTCTAAAATATTCTGTACTCACTTTGAAACATAGACCCAAGTATCTTTTATCTAGTGTTGTAACCCATTTTGACTCCAAACTAGGTTTTTCTGGATTATAAATGCTGTCTTTATCAATTTTAGCATGTAGCTTGATAAACTGCACGGGGAGAAATTGGAAGTTTAATGAACTTGTAAGCAAGAGAATATTCTTACAGATATCACATGTACCAAAAGTAAAGCACATAACTGGAAAAATTAAATAATAAGAACTTTGTAGGCTTTGCTCATATCAGTTTAATCTGCCCTCTTAAAAATTTTGCAGACTCAGCTGGCTCAAGCTGGCTGGAAAGCTTGGGGTGAGGAGCTTTTGGAAGGCTTTAGGTGTTAGAGTGCACCAGGGAGTTCAGGAGCTGGCTCTTCTTGGGACTCCAGAGCTAACCTACGTTGCCTGTTCACTTTTGAAGGAGAGTGTGTGATTTCCAATGTTAAGTACGTCAGTCAGAACTTGAAATGGAAGTCTTAGTTATAGGCTGATCTTTATTTTTAAAAATCCATGCTCTTTTTGCGGTAGCAGAAATATTAACTGGCATATCTCTCAAATTTAAATGTCTCATATACATATGTATATTTTAATGTATGGAGCAGAAATGAATGCTCTTTTAACCAGCCTGTTTCTTTGCATTTACTTTCTCCTAGAGATCAGTGGTTTTTTACATGTTTGAAGTAAGCAATTTTGAGTAGTTATCCTGTAGTATGAAGGCTACTGCTCTAAAGTTAACTTCATTCTTAACATGAACTTTCATGGCATCAGTTTCTTTCTGTTCTGTTTGTGGATTGGCATATGATGCTGCTTATAAGTGCACTGAGTAGTGCTTCCTTTTCTTTTTTCTCCATCTAGTTTAAGGTGGGATTTTGGATGTGTACTTCCAAAGTTGATTTCACTTTCATGTTTCTGAATTTACTCATGTTCTATAACAAACATTTTGTGGGTCTCTCTAATCAGAAAACCTACGCTGTTGTTTAGGTAGTGTCAGTTTCATGAACCTTCGTGGTTTGTCCTTGGTGTGCTTTTTATTCATTCTTTTGGATAATTGACAAAACCTGCCAAAATATCATTGTTATGATATACTACATAGTTCCCATAATACTGTTACTGTTTTAAAATGAACAAAAAAAAAGCCAAAAAACCGTAAACTGTTACCTACACTTTATGATTCTGCTCTCAGTTTTGTCTTGGTGAAATGCTTTGCTGTGCACATCACTTAGGATCGATTTTCAGGGTTTCGTCAGATGGCGTCAGTTGAGAAAGAAACGTTTCTCAAACTGTGTTTTTAACCGTGGTGTTTGTGTTTGATGAAAGTACGTGCAAGCTGCTAGAGGAGCTCCCATTTAATTATGGTCAATATTTCATAGTTTTGCACTGAGCTGTGAAGGTTTGCCTCCCCATTATTTACCAGCTTAATCAGCTAATGCCCCAGCAGCACTCTGTTAACTTCATCATGCTGCCAGGTATTGCTTTCATTACGTGGGTTACACACCTGAAGATGTACCAGTCAGGTCCTGCTAAGGAGCTGTGAAGAGTCTTCTGGAACCACGTATTACAGATTTCTGTTCATATTCACAGACTTCCGTTTTATTTAGATGGACAGCAGCAAATCAAGTGCTTTGAGACACTCAGATACTTCATTTTTGTATCCAAACAGATTCATGTTTGGTGTTGAATTAGCACTATTGTATATTATTGTTATAATTATAAATAAAATACTTAAAATAATAACTGTTTAGCAAAGGATATACCAGTGATTTTGCAGAGCAGTAATTGCAATAAGGCCTTGATTTTTTAAAAGAATGATCTTGCCAAACTCTGCTTTCTATGCAAATGTAATTGCTGATATTATAGCAGAATAATTACTATAGAATCACTATACTTGTCTTTTCAACCATGGTTGAAAAAATTGGGTGATTAATAAAATTTGTTTTATTCAGAGAAAATCAAAATTAAATAATAAGGAGTTTAGAAGGCTAAACAGCTCTTGTAAAGGTTTCATCCTGTCTTCTGTTCTTAAGAAAATATTTCTTAATGAATCTAAGCACATCCTTGAAATTATTGCTAAGTCAAAATAGGATTGGGTTTTTAAGCGTGTGGGTTGCTCCATTGATTTTCTCGTTACCTTAAAATAAACTTTGACTGAATCTTGGGAGAAAATTTTACTATGCTAAAATAATACCTGTAAAAGACAAGTGCTTTATTGGGCAGGAAGGGGAAGGGAAGATCTCAGTTCAATGAAAATGGGATTTTTCCTTGCAAGAAAAGATTTTTGAGATCTGTTTAAAAGGAGATGAAAAAAATTAAAATTCTTTTTCAATCAATAATGAGAAAAACTTTACATTATAAATATATATACATATTTGTATATATGGCATTCCTTGCATTTAATCAGAAGACAAAACCTGAAATCCCCTCCTGTTTTAAAAAGGTAAGTAAAAACTTTCCAACTGTTAGAAGCTATTGTGAACTAATTTTTCTGCAAGCAGTATAGTCGTGAGTGAAACCTTAGAGCCAGCAAAGGTTTACAATAAAAAAAATAAGATCAATATACCTTTTTAACAGTAGTGGAGAATTTGTTTGGGTCATCTGCCATTCCATTTTAGAAGGAGTTCTACTGCTGTATGTCCATCCCAGATGACTACGTTTCTTTTCAGTCAGGGTTTTCTATAGCAAACTCATTTAACTTGCAGGAGCTGTTAAATGTGTTGATTCAGTTTGGATTTGGAGTGTCAGAGCAGTGCAGGAGGTGGTGCAGAGTTGTGTGTGTTTCAGAAGATCTGAAGTCACACATATGTTTTGGGTGACTCCTGTTTCATTTTTTCAGGCCAGCAGGGAGCTGAAGGATCTGAAACAATAACAAATATGTTGATTTCTTCTTCTTTTTTTTTTTTTTTTTTTCTTTTGTTTTTTTTTTTTTTTTTTTTGTCTTTTTTTTTTTTTTTTTTTCTTTTGTTTTTTTTTTTTTTTTTTTTGAGAAATGTTTGGGAAATAGTTTTACTCTGGTCTTTCATATCTCTGCTCCCATCAAACACAGCCTGTTCAGTACAAGCACAATTGTACCCTCTGTATCCCAGCACCCAAACAGCAAACTCTTATTTAGATTGTGATCATAGACTTTGACCTCCTACAGGGCTTTTGTCTGTGTAGCAAGTTTTGTGTTGCTCTCGAGGAAGATTTTCAGAGTTACAGTTGAACTGTAAATGCTGCTCCTGTAGAGCTGGAACACTAATTGCTGAACAGACCTTGATAAAATTGCCTGGTAGCCATAGTTTTCAAAAAAAAAAAAGATTTTAATTGTAATGCAGCACAGCTTTTACTGAAATTGAGTAGCCCTCATCTGGGAGCAAGATGAGTTTTAACTACTGTGTCTAGATTTAGGGGGTAGGATGGTTTTTCAGCAGTTTCTGTTCTTTGCTGCTCAGTCAGTTTGTGTTTGGTGGCTTCTTGTTGACTGTTTATATTTTCCTTAATGATACTTTGTGATCTACATGTACAGGCAAAATTTATAGCATGATTCATTCCAGATTATCATTGCTAGTTAAAAATTGCTAGCAGTTACTTTCTAGGCAGGCTGGAAACTCTTTCTAAAGGTGAGGGTTAAGGTTTTATTTCTCTGAGCTGTAAAGTCAGAGAAATAATGCTTATTAATTTTAGTGAAGTCTATTAGAACTGGATTCAGTGGTTAGTAAAGTTTCTGTGCCATGAGTATTGGTGCAGATAAATTACTAAATTATATTATTACCAAGAACATTGTAAGGGTATGACAGAAATTATTAGAAGAATGTATGTATAATATATTTAGTATTAACAAATTAAGTTAACCAATTTGCTTTATGCATGGATTACTGATTAAGCTAATTCTTCAAAATTTGCTTTACAATTTCTCTGCAGGCTGCAGAACTGCTTTTCATATCCTGGCTATTTACCAAGGTGTGTTGACATTTAGGAATCTATTTAAACCCTTTCATATTTTTGCGTAGAACTTGTTTCCATTTATAATCTTTTTCTAATTGATTCTACTTCTTCCATCTAAGGTGATGCATATTTAAGCTAAAAAGTCTACTTCTTACCAGTTGATGTGAAGAATTATGAATTTGTGAACATTCTCTTGTTCAAAAAAGTAGATTGGCATTTAGGTTTTATAGCTCTCAACGTATTCCCACCTACTCAAACATAAAATTAAATATCACAGCCCTGATGAAAAGCAACAGCTCTGCACTGGTGATGTAAAGGACAATATCAGTTGAATACATTTAGGTAATTTTTTTTCTTAATCACTGCATAGTTTAAATAAATAAGTCTCCCAGATTCTAGGAACTCCATTTACAAATGTTTGAGTCAGAGCAGTAGTCCTTCAGTTCAAAACTGCTACCAGCAATGGCTGTACTATTTCACGTGCTGAAAGAGCAATGGTGGATTTTGTTCATTAATCCTTGAATTATATAGCAATGAATCCAGCAAGTGGGATGTGATCCTGTGCACTGCTCAAATGAGTAACTGTCCTTGTTGCCTTGAACCTTGAAGTAGGTCTCACAAATACTGTTCACAAGCAGTTTTAGGGTCCAGGACCCTGACAGATAATCTTTGCTTGTTGATCTGATAGTGTTAAGATGGTTTGAAACCCTCATAAGCTCAGGTAGCAACTCAGGGGACATGGGGAAGGGAGTGGAGAAGAGGTGGTTCACCTGTTACACTGATGCTGTATTAAGTGTAAATACCTACAGCTTGAATTTCCTGGGAAGCAGATGCTGGCAGTTGTCTTCATGTTTCGTGCCAGTGAGGCAAATGCTGGTGAACAGGTCTGTGGTCAGAAAGAAGGGGTGCTCACCGAATCTCTGAGTTCTGTTAGATCTGTTAAGCTCATTAACTTGTGTCATGATTAAAATGGCAATAAATTCAAGATTTGATCATCCTTCTGGGATGTCTTTGCATGCGCTGAGCTGTGACTGGCAAAGTTTTCTCTGCTCCCAGGTTGAAGTTTTGATGCCTAAGTTGGGTCTAAGTGGCATCATCTAATGTTTCTGCTGCAAACTGTATGAATACAAATTAGCGTGGCCTTATCAAGTAAATAACTAAACATTTGTTTGTTATTTTGCATTATTGTTTCAATGTTGTATGTGCTTGAAATGATTGATGGTTCCAAAAAGACTACTAGGAGTGTTTAAAAATCTGTGCACAGTCCAGAAGTTACTAATTTGAAATACAACTGGAGAAGGAGACAGTGGCTAATATTACTGTATTAGTAGTATTTATTAAATATACAGTAAAAGGATAAGAGAAACTGATTTTATACCAGCAAATTAACTCTCATTCAAGAGGATACAAGGAAACTTCTACTTTATATTTTTAGCTAAGTTTCTAGTGATAAAGGATTGCTAATACTGTTGATAACATAGGAGTTTTATTGTTATTAATTTAACAAAGTGCTTTGGCTACAAATGGTAATATCTGAGAGGTGACTTTGGATGCTAATAATTAGTTACCTGGTGGTTTCTGTTTGGGGAAAATTGAGGTAAAATGATGGATTAAAGGCATGCAGTGAAGGCCAGCTGTACTTCCTATTCCTGACATGCCTAATACCATATTTGCTGCCTTTTTCTTTCTATCCTCTTTAATATTTCCTTTTTCGCTGTTTGGAAGGCTTTGAAAAGTGTTTATCTCTTTAAAGCTGTTCAGAGTACTGACAGTGTTTCCATCACATTCTCTGCTATCAAACAGAAGGGGAATGGACCACATTCTTACTGGTTTTCATTTATAAGAAAGAAGTTGCAATACTCCTCAAATAGTTGTTCTTGGTAGCTCTAAACCATGGTAGGAGTCTTATGCTAAGGATCAGAAGCAATATTGGTTCATGAGAAATCTTCAACTTTTCTGTGGTCTGAGTTTCTCAGCATCTTTAATTTGTGATTTTAGAAGAAGAAAGTATGTATTGAAGAAATCTACAATGTTTAATTGTTGAAATATTTCTAGACGTTATGTAATAAGATAAATTTAAATTTAAAAAGGCAAGAGAAAGTGAAATTGGAGTGGAGTCTGGTGATATTATTTATTCCATGTCTACAGTGTGCTGTTAACTTTTCATAGAAACAGAATAGATAGTTTCTGTTCAGAACAGTTTGTTTCAGGGTGGAAAAAGGGATTTTAGCCAAGGATCTTTATGCTTTCATGCAGAAATTTATAAACTGGCAAGAGAACTTGTTCGCTCAATGAAAATTTTCACAGAATTGATCCAGTTTACAAGCTTCTGAAAATCATTGTTTTCACATAGCAGATTTTTTTAGAAGTTTTTGGCCAAAATATGAGCAGATTGCATTTTTACTGATAGAAATGTCTGACTTTAGCACCATACTGTTGTTCAGCATCTTTAGATAGCAAGGAGCATTGTGATTCTGGGCACTGGATCAGAAAGAAGTGAAACCACTTTTATTCCTCTCATTTGCACCATATCCATATAGAGGAGAAGACATTCTGATCTGCAGCATGTAAAGATGTTCAGAAAATTTCAGGGAGATGCATGTGAGGTACTGGGGGTCAAACAAGACACGGAAGCTGACAAACGGAATATTGTGTGTAAGACTGCAGGGGCAGAGCAAGAACTGAACCCAAGGAGGACTAAAACTAAGAAAAGGAGAGGAACAAATGTGCAAGGAAAGACGTAGCTAGAGCAGTCTAATCACAAAATACCTCCATGTTCTAAAACAGAAGGTCCTTAAAATCCTCAGCTATTCGATGGATACCACTAGAACCCAAAGTAAACCCCATATCCTGTAATATTGTGCGTCTTGAATACAAAAGGACCCTTGAGCCTAAAACAATAAACAGTAGTGCATGAAGTGAGAATGGGCTATGGTTGCACAGATACAAATACTTAACGTAGCAACATGCATTTAGGGATTGTTTTAATCTACCCTTTCACAGAAGAGGATCAAAATTTGGAACAGATTGCCCAGGTACATACCAGCTGTCAGCCTTGGAGATAAGTGAAACTTAACTGGGCTGAGCAACATAAAAGAACTCTGAAGTTGGCTTTGAGAAGGGACCACAGGTCTTCCAGAGACCTCTTCCAGCTTATCTTATCTCTTAACACTTGCTTGATTAAAGAACATTCAGTTATCCTTTTTCTTTGAAAGGATTTAAGAGCAGGGAAAACATGTATTGATACTTCCTGCCATTTTTCCAAACCCTAAAGGTGCAAACCAGGAACTTGGTGAGATGGATATTGTTTTGTGAATGATCTTCCAGAAAATTCTCACTCATAAGTTTACCAGGTTTCCCTTTAAATCCGTGTTAAATTTTAGAATCGACAATTCCATTTAACAACAATTTCAGAAGGTCAGTCACAGTGTGCCTCGTCTGCATCATTTTGGAATATATTAGCTGATTTGACATATTAGTGACAAGTGCTAATGTAACACTTAAATTTTATGAAACAAAGTGAGATAAAAATGGAAAAAGTGATTATCCGAGTCCATCACTAGAAAGTGTCATATTGGACAAACACCCGAGAATACAAGTCTTAAAAGAAGAACCAAGAAAAAAAGAAAGATGATTCCTAATCAGAGCTGGAAAAGTGAGGGGAAAAAAATGCTCAAACTAACCTTGAAATCAGTAGGGAAACCAGTATGTTCATTGCTGAGATTATTTCCTGTGATTATGAAACATGTTTTCTAAGTAATAATTAAACTGAGAACACCTAATGAAAAGCCAAGGACCAGAATTTACTTGTGAACAAGCAGCTCTGTGATTATGCTGACTGCAGCTTCATTTCAACCTGCATCCATCAGTGCTGTTCACTTTGTGCTAGAAGTAAAAAAAATACAGGAGTGGAAAATCTTTTGTGATTCTGTGGTTTTTTTGCCTTTCCACTGAACGTACATAGTGATTAAATATTGAAAAGCAATGAAAATCTTTGCTTATGAAGGTACACCTGGAATCTTTTGTAAACCATGTTGCTTAAACTTTTCATAGTGTTTTGGTAATTTAAGATGCTTACGTTCCATGTGAACTGTTAGCCTGGACACTGTAAATATATGTGTGTTCTCTTGTTGGAACACTTGCAAAGAGAAGTAAATGAGTTATGTTTCAACCATTACATTCTCACCAACAGTATTCTCATCAGATGGCCAATATATTTGATGTTACTTTGCTGTAAAATAGCTTGTATTGTCTGCATAAGGACTAAAATCTTGTGCTTAATTTGTTTGTGACATGGCAGAGGTAGCTTGTATGCTGGAACATTTTCCTCATTTTCTGCTGCAGATCTGCTCGTAAGAGACTATATGAAATATATATTTTAGGACAGCTCTCTGTATATGATTTTCTTGGATAGTTTGTCATTATTCTACAATTATGCCACTGTAAACACATTTAAAGAAGTGTATTTGGCACATTTCAAATAAGAAAAAAATATTGTTACACCCTTTAGTTAGAAACAAATCTGATGAATTGGTATGATTTACAGTGTAATCTTTAAATCCAAACAAAGAAATAATTGGTGCTTTTTCATTAGAGTTTAACTAATTTATTCAGCACAATGGTGATTCTTCACATACTCTGATAGGATCTAAGATTACTTACAGACAAAACTACTGGATTTTGGATATAGCTTCGCTTTTTCTTTTTTTTTAAATGACAAAAAAGATTTGTTCAATTCCCTTATTTTTACCATTGAATAACTTATTTAAGCATAACAGTTTTGCATGTCAGACAGCTTTGAATGATTTTTAGGTTGTTCTTCACGGTTAGTTTTTTTTGCGTAAAAATAAGGGAAGATACATTTTACAATGGTAAACAGTTTATGATAAATCATTTGGTGTTGTCTTCTGCAGATGGTATCTCTGCTAAGTTTGTGTAGTTTACCATTGTCAGTTGGTTTAAATGTTGGATTTTGTATTTCTGTTTCTCATGTAAAGGTTTAAAACGTGTATGATGATTAGGAATTTCTGATAGCAAGATAAATGTAGAGAAGCTCACTAACACTAGTGAACAATACTGTCTGCTGCAAGATATTTGAGCCCTATTACTCATTTTTCAGACAGTGGTGCTATCTGAGTTTTATATAGAGAAATGGGAATTGCTAGTGATGTGAACCTGAAGTTACACACACTGGTGTACAGCATTCACTCAGGGGCTGGGGTTTTGTTTCCAACAGAAAGCTGATCATCACACTGGGCAAAAAGCAGAAGAGAAAAAATGAATCTTCAGATGAATTGTCTGATGCTAAGCAGACTCCACAGCGGCCACTGAAAGATGAAGACTCACAGGTAAGTAGTCAGTATTCTTCCTTTATAAATTTCTATGTGTTATTTCTACAGATCTTTTTTCCCCTCTCCCCAGAAACTTGCACTTCCTTTGACACAGTGACAGTTACTCTCACACTTCTGGATATCTCATAGGTAGAACTTTTCATCATCAGCCACTTTTCTCAGTTGAAAATCAGAAAATCCCACAGGGTAGAATTCCTTTTCCGTAATGGGCCATCAGTGCCCTGCTTGTATCTGTTTAATTTCAGTGCAGAAGCCCATAGATTTGAGCCTCTAAGTACTGACACTGAGCTGGCAGACCTGATCCTTGCTTTGGCTGAGTGTGAAAATGCAGAGATTGCCTAATAGAAGAGACATTCATTAGTGAAACTGGCTCTTTGAGAACTTTTAAAAGGGTTGTTTCAAGCTTTAAGGTGGGTTTTTTCTGAGCTCTGCTTCTGTAGAAACGGAAAGAACAGATTTCTTGCAGTGTTGGATCTGAAGGCAGCAATGATCAATATGCTGATAGGCTCTAGTTGCTTGTGGAATACTTCTGAAGGAAGTGCCAGAGGAAGAATTGAAGTGGTCGAGTCATTCCCTTGAGGAATAGCTGTCTTGTAACTTTCTGCAGTGTTTTCTTAGATTGCCTTGGAATAATAGTAACACAGCTAATTATTTCTCAAACTTGTGCAGAAAGAAGCATGAACTGTTGATAAGAGATTATATTCTATTTATGTGTGTATTAGTAACAGAATTATAACTTCTTGCTTTAGGGCAGTCTCCAGTAAAGTAAGGTTATGTGCTGGAAATGCACAGATTTTTATCCTGTGGCAATTACATCCATGGAGGCAAAATCAGTATTCAAAATAAGGTGCTGTTGAGTAAAAATTAATTGCATTAGTTGTTGATAGTTGTCAAAAAACAATGATGAGATACTGAATTGCCCTCTGATGTTTCACAGACGTTAAATAATGCTGCAGGGGAAAAGGGATCAGAGCCGTTTCCCAGAATGACTTCTCATTAAAGAAGTGATAGCTTGTCTTAGGTAAAGGTTACCTGGAAGGAACTGTAACTTCTCAGTAGTGTTCTGTTATCAGATAGACATAAATTTATAGGCCAACAAATGTGATATAAAAGACTGAAGATCAATTCTTTCCTGGGCATATCAGGAAATCACCTGCTCGTGGTGTGAAGGAAAAAAAGGGTAGAGATAAGGAGTGCTGTGAGGGAGAAATAACTTTTACTGCAGAATATCACAGCATTGCCCTGCTCTCTTTGAAGGAACTGGGGAGAAGCAGGAAAGAAATAAATTGCTTTACTTCATTAATTCATTTTCTCTTTAGTTTTTGAACATGTTCATGATTTTATTTTCAAAGAGCTGTTTCTAATTTCTGTTGCAAATAGCTGTTTCGAAGCTCTGGGGGGCAATTTTAGGCCTTTTTTTCCCCCTAATTCATTTTGCATGCTTAGTTTCACATTAAGTGTCTTCCTTAAATAGATTGATTTTTTTTCCCCCCCCCCCTCCTAATTTTTAATGTGTGGCATGGCTTCATTTTGTGTCTTAGAGTCATTTGTTTATGGCCATAGATCTCAGCTCAGGGAAATACAAAAGTTTTTTTCAAAACAGCTCAGATTATGTATTAATGTGTTGGAGAACATATGTTGATGTTTTGCTAATCACTTCATACTTTAAGAAAAGACATAGTGAGAAGAATTGAAAATGCCAGTTACATAAGTTTGCATTGCTCATATTACCTGGCTTTTTTTTTTTTTTAATTTAAACCTACTTCTGTCAGCAAACTATTATTGATTTAACTATAGCGTGACATTAGTATGTCTTTAAATTAGAAATTCCTTTTGGTGCTAACACCCAATGCCACACACACTTTGTGGAAGAGCAGCTAATCTGCATAGCTGTGGAGAGCTCATGAAGTAGTTTCATTTTTGCAGCTTCTCTAAAGGAATGGTCACGCCCATCCTTTGACTTGTGCCATATCCGTAGGTTACTGCTCTGGACTTGTAATGGAGTTTAGTTAGAGTACAGCTGCGTCTTTTACCAGATACCAGCCACACCAAGGGCTGAGGTAACAGGCAGGAAGAAAAAGTCCTGTGCTGCAATCTCACCGTTACTTAATGTCTGCTCTGCAGAAGCCAGTGTGACCACAGGATTTTGGGTTTTGTCCTATTCGCAACTTGTTCTCCCATCTGACTACTTCAGTGTCATACAACATTGCAGCTTGCAATGGATTTTCCTGCACAAAACCACCGTTTTCTGTGTAGCTCAGTATAATAAATTTGTTTTGTAGAGACTGTTTTGTTTTGCTGTTTTTATTTTCATGATGATCAGTTCTCTAAAGCAGATTATAGTGTTTTCAAATGTTAGCTGACTAGTTTGATACTGCTATTTTTATCCAGTGAATCCAATTTACAAATTAATCTTATGGTTAAATAGGCAGTGTCTCATATATTGGTACTGAGGGGTTGGATATGTTATGCAATATCCTAATAATCTTAAGTATTCAAAACTGTGTGTGAGAAGGAATTATTTTCTTTGACTGAACATTATTTCTTCAGCTGGAATTTGTTGTCCTCAGATTCTTGCAGAAACCAGAATGAAAGGTTAGAGAGAGAAACTGCAAAGTAAGCGAAATAAGGCTGTTAAACAAGCCTTGATTAAGGTGGAGGAGAAAATACAGACATTAACAAAGCAGCAGAATTTATTAGCCATCACGTCAGACTTCTTCAGCAATCTGACCAATATGATCCAGTGAAATCTTTGTAATTTTTTTTATAGCACCATTTAGTAGAGACACGTCAGCTTATTTCATATCTTTCCCTCTGGTTCTGGAGTTGGATGGTAACACTCTGCTGTTACACTGCATTAGGAAATTGCTGTTGAAATACTGATGCCCGTGGGAGACCTGTGATGTATCAGCTTTGCTGCCATACCCTCTAAAGTGTTTCATGTTTGCTTTTGAACCCTAAAAATAAAACTATCATATGCTTACATAAAAGAGAAAATAACAATTTAATTAATTGAACATAAATGGATCACATTATTTCACGTTTGTTATCAAATGTTGACCTTTGGTTTTAGATACAGCTGAAGTATTTCTTAAGAGTGTCCCAGAACATGCAGCTCATGTTAGGGGAAATTTTGGGTAAAACCTCTATCTCCTTTCTTTCTCCTGCATGGCAGAAGAGAAGATCAAATCGTCAAGTTAAAAGGAAGAAATACGCTGAAGAAGGAGAAGGGAAACAATCAGAAGAAGAAGCAGCTAAAGTTTCTGTTAAAATCAAAAAGAATTCTGCCCCTTTACCTGCTGAACAGCCTTTACAATTATTTGTGGTAAGTAAAAATAGGCTTGGTCTGTGGGAACTTTCTATTTGTCTCAAGTAGTTCAGTGAATAAAGCTCCTACCTTGGAATACATTGCTATTTCTAAGCCACAGTTTAGTGTGATGTGTTGCTAAGATCTTGAAAACTGGAAGAAATTACTTCTTACTATTTTTTTGTGTTACAAACGTCTGTTGACTTAATTGAAGTTAAGAATAAGGATAAGACTAAGGATGGGTATATCTCAAGTAATTTTTTATGTGGCACAGGCATATGAAAAAGCTCTGTTGTAATGTTACCATGACTTACAGAAGCATCAAATTATAATGGGGGATCTCATGCTTACCAAGATATTTAAAAAGGATACTCCTCCTCTCCCCACAACCTTTTCATGTTCACTCTTCAACTTGTAGAGTCAAACTTACTTTCGAGCCATTCGAGGCAAACAGAGTGGCAGGGAAGAAACAGGAAAAAAGTGTTTATGAGATGCTTGAAACAGTGCCAGAAGTTGTAAGGGAAGGAGAACGATGGTATAATTGGGAACAAATCAGACAAGAGGGAAGATGACTGACTATTGCAAGCAACTTTTACAGATCATCTCTTTATCTCTGGAACCACAGCCCCAGTTGTGGCAGAGCCATGTAATCCCATCTGTGTCTCATCTAAGCCCTGCTGGAATTCTCAGCCATGACCTTCTCTCTCTGATTCCACAGCATGTTTGTTACCTGTGTGCAGAGTAGATGTATCAGACTGAGTTTGTCACATCCTGGGTTTCTTTCCTCTTTTTCCACCTGCCTGTCAGAATTCTTCTCCTACTGTGTATAACTAAATTCTGGGTATGTCCAGTGCATCAGGTTAACTCAGCAGGGCATTCACAGTGTCTGGAAAGCATCAGAGTCCCCAGTGCTTGCACTGAGTGTGTTTGGCAGGTGAGCACTGCAGCTGACACTGTGGAAGTGCCACACTTGCTGTACTTTTGCATGTAATCCTTTCTGGGTAGAGATCTGGATTTGAAATTTTGCTCCCAGCCTGTTGGAAATGCTGCTGGTGGTGGTGAAGTTTACCTTTATTGCTCATCTTCTGACAAGCCGCTTGTGGTTGAAGGTTTTAAGCCTGAGAGAGAGGGCGTTTGCTGCAGTTTTATAATATCATTGTTTTCCTGTATTTATAGGAAAATCCAAGTGAAGAAGATGCCGCAATTGTAGACAAAATCTTATCCTCCAGGGTTATAAAGAAAGAAGTAAGTGATTGTCATGGAATAAAATTGTTTATTTGAAAAAGGGGTTTGCGTCTACCATTTTACATTTCCCCTGAACTTCCTTTTCCAGATATCTGCTGGGATGACAGTAGACACAGAAGAGTTTTTTGTAAAATACAAGAACTAGTAAGTATTAAAAGGTTGTTTCATTGGATGTGTTGACTGAACTGTTAAGTATCATATTTATATACTCAAATTTTGCATTGTTTGCAGATTATTTTGTCACCTGTTGAGATTTTTCTTTACCAATTTAATCTTTAAATTTCTAAGAATCTGCAATTTATTGATAGTAATAATTTAAAAACTATTAGTATTATGAAACCAGCACTGTCCAGTAAGCTGGCAGCCTTTATTTGCCAAAACCCAGGATTTTTTAAAGAAGATATTTATTAAATTAGAAGAGATATTTATTAAATTCAGCAGGGACTACATGCCTGAGGCAAATTTTAATTTTGTGAATTTAAATCAGAGGTATTTTGTGAACCTAGATTAGATTTACAGTGTCATGCATTAAATATGTGCTGATGTAGTAGTCTTACTGCTTCACAAAGAAAGAAAAAACTTGTGACAGAAATGATTTTATATCAAAAGCAGGAAATTTTAAAAAAGACTGAAAAAAAGGAACTTTTTCCATATTTTCTTATTTTAAATTTCGTATCTCTTTTCCTGTCACTACTCAATTCTTGATGATAGAATCCAAGCACACTTTAAGTTTTACATATGTGAATAATTTAATCAAATTTTTGCTAATAAATGTAATTTTTTTTGAGGCTCTGGTTCCACATGTTGTTGGAGACCATTTACCTCATGTTTTTTTGAAAGGGTCTTTGTCTTTTTGAAAGGGTGTTTTTGTCTTTTCATCTGAGAGTGAGTAATCCCCAGCTGTACTTTATTTCTAGCATATCTTTAGAAAGCTTAAAAAGATGAGGAAAATACACTGAAAAAAGGGTGTGAGGAAGAAATACGTGTACTTCTGTAATGTGATTTCAGAAAGGCTCTCCTGGGGGGCAGTTAGATGCCACAGGTGCTGGTGCTGATGGTTCCTCCTCCTTTGACTCAGAGCTCCTCTCGCAGCCCAGTGCAGTGACAGGTTCCTCTGCCACGGGCTCTGCTGCTCCTCGCTGAGCTTTCCGTGGGCTCAGCTCTGTAATCCAGCAGTGCCTGTGGAGAGATGGTCACAGGAGGTACATGGAAAAATCAGATCCAGTATTACAGGTAATTTACATCTCTGGGGACTTTCTGATAGAGGTGTCCGATTTTAAACTTGACTTGTTTAAACTCACTTGAAATAAGCTCGTTTCTCTTCTTAGGACACATGAAAGAAATTTGTGGATCTATAGAGTTCTCTAGATTCCAGCTCAAAAACACTGCCATAACTAGGTGCTGCAAGATGATTATTTGGAGGAATAAATCTTTGATCTTTATGGTAGATCCTGTTATTTTAACTGTATATTAAAAATAGATAGTAAGCTTTTGCTTTCACCAATGTGTTAATGTCAATCTCTGTGATTTTAGCTCATATCTCCACTGTGAGTGGGCCACAGAACAACAGCTTTTAAAGGATAAAAGAATCCAGCAGAAAATAAAGCGATTCAAAGTAAGGAAAGCACAAAGAGCTCACTTTTTTGCAGATGTGAGTATGAAATAAAAATTAAATAAGCTTTTTTTTTCCTTGTAAAATTGTGATTAGTAGTTTGCTTTTACATAAAAGAGCTGATGGTTAGGAACTAAAAATGAGCCATTGGTGTTGGTTGCAGCAGGGGGTTGTGTTATTTAATGTAATTTTAAGAGCAAGTCTTCTGGAGTCACTGAACTAACCTGACTTACATGGTTTAAAAGTAGAATCGGTTGAGTAGCTGCTTAGAAGTGACAAAGAGGGAAGAATTGTGTCAGTATGGCTAGTTTCTCTAGGACTTCCACAGGACAGCACTTCATCCCAGAATGAGAGGATCTAGAGTCAAATCCCTCTTCAGTGAGTGTTGCCCAAGAGAGCCAAGGGGGTGTGTGCAGGGGGCTGGTGTGAGATTTAAAGTCTGTGCAAAAACCTCAATAATTTCCAACTACCAAATTCATTTTGTGTGTAATGAGACCAAGTCTTAACAAATACCAGCTATTTTTGCCTCTCTACTGATTTCGTTAATCTTTCACTGCAGATGGAAGAGGAACCTTTTAATCCTGACTATGTTGAAGTAGACCGGGTATTAGAGGTGTCTCTTTGTGAAGATAAAGACACTGGTGAGGTAAATATGTCTTACAGCAAGTCAGGAAGATATACCTCCAAGTAGTGTTTGACAGTTGTAATTTTATCAGATCTGAGAGTAACACTTCAATGATTTTAAAGCTTCAATAATATTTTTAATGAGACATGACAGTCCTTTCCTGTGCTAGCTGTGGATTTGAAAGAGAAATCAGCATTTAATAGCGTATATTTTTATTTGCATTAATAGGTCATAGTAGGCAAAGCTTAAGTATTGACTGACGTAAATGTGAGGTTCAATAATTGTCTTGTGAGTTCCATCAGAAGGCTGATCCCATATACTGTCCTGTCTCTCTGATAGTGGCATGGGGTCACTGGTAATAAAAGCTTTAGGCAGTCAGTGATTTGAAGTGCTTTGATAGCCACCAGTGAACCTTTCCCTCTGTATTTATCAAAACTCTTTTTTTTTGATTTAAAGTACCTCTTCTGAGAAGATATTACAGAACAAAAACATTCTGAGATTAAAAAAAGAAAACAGAAAAGCAAGTCAAGCAATTAAATTGCCAAAATTCAGAAAGAATCTGAGACAAGTAGAGATCAAAGACTGAGAAGAAAGTTGTTGATTAAGGCTATTGGAATATCTATAATGCTTATTCTGCCTGTGTAGATAGCAAGATGAGCAGACTTTTACCCAGTGATTTCTGCATTAATCTTCCTAAAGCAGGGTTGAGAGTTAAAATGACTTTTCATTGTATGCAGCAGATTTGTCATTATTAAACTTTTAGAAAAACTGTGTTGTCATAAGACTTTCCACTCAGCTTCTAGAAGGATGACTCTTTATTTGGTTTTTAAATATTTATGTACTGAATCGAAATAAGATAATCTGCTTTGGTTTCATTTTTTTATATATGTTGTTCATCACGCCTGTAAAGCTTTATCAAAGTTTTGTTGATAAGACCTCTGGTTTAGGAGCTCTAAAGCTCTTTGGTTTAGGCCTAGGTAGCCTGATTTGGAGAGTGGAGGCAATGTCCTGGGTAGCACTTCTGTAGTCAGTTCTGCCACCCTGCCCCATTTCCACAAATATCACAAATACTGTAATTTGTCTTTCCTGAGACTAAAACAAGATTTTCATGTGGGTAAGTGGGATTGAAAAGCGCTCCACAGGTCTACAAAAAGTGGCAGAGTGTGAGGAGCGAAGGATAAGTAGGTAGATAACAGGAATCTACATGGAACATTTAAAAAATTGTCAGAAATGTGCTTTTGACTCTAGCTCTTGTGTAAGCAAGCTGCTCTAATAGTAAGGCATATTAACAGTCTGTATACTAAATTAAAAACTGATAACATTCAGAATTTTCTTCTGCAGCCTGTTATTTACTATTTAGTAAAATGGTGTTCGTTGCCATATGAAGACAGTACGTGGGAGCTGAAAGAAGATGTAGATCAAGCAAAAATAGAAGAATTTGAACAATTGCAAGCTTCCAGGCCTGACTCAAGGAGATTGGTAAAATTATATCTAATTTACTTGTCTGTCTTGGTAAATCTGACTTGGTTTTCCCAACTTCAAACTCCTGTGTTAAAACATAAGGCTTATTGACATTCTGTGTAAAGCATCTGTGTGCCTTGTTACCTAGGAATAATAAAAATTTTCAGGTAGGCATAGTTAAATATTCTTATCTTGGTTATTACTCTGAAAAAAATAAAAATCTTTGCTTAGGAAAAAACCTGAAATGCTGTGACTTTTTGAGCTTCTAACTGAGCAATGAGCTGCGCATTGAGGCTGGCTATCACAGAATTGAGCACCTTTAAAATGAGCAGGAACCAGGATGGCGTATTGACACCCTTTTATAGAGAAGAGAATGAAATTTTGTGCTTCAGCACTGAAGGGAATTGGCAAATGAGATCTGTCAAACAGGTTCTGTAATTTCTTCCTGCTTTTAGTTTTCCTCTTGTCGTTAAAGAGCAAGCTGAAAGAAAGAAAACTACATGTAATAAGGAAATGTGTTTTATCTTTAAATTATCAATCTTCTGTCTCCTAGAGCGGGAGAAAGCAAAATAGTTCTATTTCAAGTCCTGTATGTCATTGTCAGAGTAGGACATGTGTCCTGCGTGGTGTAGTACAACACTTGTTCTAACTTACTTCTTTTACATAACTAAATATGCACAGTGTTTTAATTTGGAGGCTTTGGAATTTATTTTAATGGTTTTTCCATCTACAGATAATGACAGTAGTCACGATTAACATCTTCATATTATATTGAGTTCATTTTTGTAGTATTTATTTAAAATCCTGACATTTTGGCATGTGGGAAGAAGAGCTTTTCTACCTCTGTTACCATATTTGGCTGTGAGAGAAAAAGATGATTAAAGCGCAACTGTACAACTGACAGTCATCTCAGCATCAGCAACAAGTATTTTTGCTTCAGGCTCCAGCAGCTACAAGAAATTATTTGCTGACTGCAGCCCTGCAAGCAGGAGCGTGGCTGCTCCGGGTGTGGGGGAGTGGACAGATGGCAGCTGGTGGGAGAGGGGAGGAAGCCACAGCTGCTGGGGAGGGACAGCTCCTGCTGTGCCCAGACCTGGGCTCAGGTGATGCTGACGCTGGCAGTGGAGAGAGAGAAAATTCACATCAAAAATTCAGAGCTACCACATAAGGCCACATGAGTCTTGAGTGAATGCAAGCTTTTATAAATGCTGAGAAATGGGGAGGGAGAGGGGGGGAAGTACAGCTGGTGAGAAAAGCTCTTACTAAAATTACTTCACTCGAATGTGTGAGTTTGTTCACGTTGGGATGCAGGAGCTATCAGAAGAGTTTTCTGCTGGAATCCTACCTAGTATCAGTCAAAAACTGCATGATTTCTCTTCTAAGTTCATGCTAAGCTAGAGGCCAGGCTGTTCTGGCTGCAGGCTTGGGAACTTTTGTGTGTGTGTGTGTACACGTAAATATTTCATCCGTAGCCTCTCAGCTTTCCTTAGCTCGCTGGGGCCCTGAAGGTGATACACCTCGATACTCTGTCTGTTTTGTCATGGCCTTTGTATCATGACCCTGCGGATGCTGATGCTGCTTTGATCTGATCCCTTGGGGAGAACTATTCAGGACACTAAACCTGCCTGCACTGGCAGTGGAACAGCGTAACCAGCAGTGAGCAGGGCAGGTCAGAAGGGAGAGATCACAGTAACTGTGTAGATGCCCAGACTGCTTCAGCATCAGCATCCAGAGCTGCTTAAAACTTCAGGGATGTAGTTAATCCCAATGCTGAATTGTCTGTCTTGTAGGTCAGCTGCCTGTTCTTAGAGCTGCCAAAGTGAAACTTCACGTAGTCTTGAAATTTCATATATAAATGAATTCGTGTGACATGTTATTCCTGCCCAAGTATTTGTATTCTGCTTTTTACAAACCAGTTGCTTATTATAATATAGTCTTAAATTAATTTTAAAAGTAGTAATTCATAGAGAAAAATAAATAAATTCAGATTTCTGCAGACTGTTAATTAGTAAATGATGTTAACAACGACACTTCACTTTTAAGATGGAATAATAACATTCTAAAGCTAAAGTGATACACTCGCAAAATAGTGGGGTTAGATATTTTTGAAAAATAAAGCATGTATCAATCTGTACATATATTAATCTTTCCCTTAAAGGACCGACCACCTCCAAACTCCTGGAAGAAGATAGAACAGTCCAGGGAATATAAAAATGGCAATCAGCTCAGGGAATATCAACTGGAAGGACTTAACTGGCTCCTATTCAACTGGTACAATAGGTATATGCATGGAATATTTTTTAATGTAGATTTTAAACCATATGGAGTGAGTCACTTTTATTGCGGATAAATTCTGTTTTTAACTAAATTTATTGTAATTTCTCAGCTTACAGCTGAAAAGGATGTAACCGGAACAAATTTCTCTCCCTTTGGGTGTGCAAGGATGTTTTTATCAACAAAAATTAACAAAATATTAAAATAATGCAACTAACAACTGAAAATAAATTTTCAGTGGCTATGAGGAAATAAAAACAACCAAAGCATAAGCTTTCAGAAATTTTGAAACTGGGAGACACAACTTTTAAAATGATTGCTAGAAATAGTGTGTATTCCAAATAAAGTTACCTCTCTTCAAAAGTAAGGCTAGTAAATAATTGTATTATCTGTATTTTAAGCTACAGCTAACTTCCGTGCATTAATACTATGTGTTATGAACAGGAATATAATCACTTTCAAGATCTTTTCCAGAATGTTGTATTTTCTTTGTATCTAAATTGAATTTCTATTAATGAATCTTCCTGCTTGCTGTATTTTCAAAGTAGCAATTGCATGTCCCTTATAGATGATGGCTGCAGGGATGGCATTTTACCATGCATGTTACTGGTCTGCAGAAGGAAATCTGGTTTTAATTCTCATTCAAGCAGTGCAGAGCTGTGTGACATCTGCAGACAGAGTGCAGGGCTGGAATGTATGGCTGAGGGTGAGCATGGAGTGGCACTTCATGCAGTAATTTAGTTACAGGCATCTGTCTAGTTCTGGAATCAAAAGGGGAAATTTGTTAATGATGCTCTAATGCACTCCTTTCATGTGAGTTGAGCTGGGATGCTTCCCATGTGTGGATTTCTAGGGAATCTTCATTAATTTCTAGCAGTTTTGTCAAGGTGAATGTGCATGTGTGAAACCGGCTTGATTTAAATTCCTTTAATTAGGGCAGAGGTAGTCCCAAAAGAATACTTTTGGAATATTTTTGTAGGAGAACTTCACAGAACATTCTCAGATTTTGCTAGTACTAAACCTGATGCAAAGCTTTACACAAAGGTTTTATGTGCATTCTATCACCTTAACCAGGAACATTTACAAAGATCTTTTTACAGTGCCTCAGTTTCGACTGTTGTTGTAAACTGGTGTGTTTGAACTTTGTTTTTGTAAGTTGTTCATTTTAGTAACAGCTTTGGGGTCTGCTCTTTCTTTGATGATAGTAACAAATATTTTTTGCTTTCAGGCGAAATTGCATTTTAGCTGATGAAATGGGCCTTGGCAAAACCATTCAGTCCATTACATTCCTGTATGAAATCCTCCTGACCGGTATAAGAGGCCCTTTCCTGATCATAGCTCCGCTTTCCACTATAACAAACTGGGAGAGAGAATTCCGCACGTGGACTGACCTGAATGTCGTGGTGTACCACGGAAGTATGATCAGCAGGCAGATGATTCAGCAGTATGAGATGTACTTCAGGGACTCCCAGGTATTGGAACGTCACTTGTGTGCAGTAACTCACCCCAACCGTGGTTCAGGTGGCAGTAATGACAGGAGTACTCGACATTATCTGTTCACTTTTGTTGGTGAAAGTCATTTCACGTTCCAGGCTGTTACATATGAGCATCTTCAATTTTAGTGGCAGGGTTTGCAGCAGGATGTGTGTGTTGTTTCACTGTGCTGAGCAATTCTGCAATTGAGTAGCAGTGACGCTGATACTCTTGTGGAGATTACAGTGTACACAGATGGTTGCAGTTGGATCCTGAATTTGAAGAGCAGGGAGAAAAAAAATAATACTGATTAAGCTCTGCTACCTTTTTGTAGCTGTTGATTTCCTTTTTGCTGGTGTTAACTGTGTACAGTTTGCTTTTCAGTCTGAAATACATACCATCAAATGACATGAAAAAAACTTGAAACCTGGCTATTTTAAAAAGGGATTTTTTTTCCCTTTTTTGTATATTGTACATAAATATTTCTTTTTAATTATCTATTTCTTCAAAACAGATAAAGCTGAGTACTTAATTAATTAGTGCTAAATAACAAAATGACATCTTATTTGTCTAGTGGGTTA
Source organism: Callaeas wilsoni (assembly GCA_013398955.1). Classification (NCBI taxonomy): domain Eukaryota; kingdom Metazoa; phylum Chordata; class Aves; order Passeriformes; family Callaeidae; genus Callaeas; species Callaeas wilsoni. The sequence continues at coordinate 33,552 of VWPU01002600.1, read as the reverse complement.
TTCTATAGTGCCTTGCTGAAGGCCTTACATAGTCTCGTTGACAGACCAATGGAGTAAGCTAAATTTTCGTTTAGTTCTCAGGTGATACTGTGATTACTTACTGTGTGATTGCTAACTGTATTAACATCATATATTGTGATTGATTGATTGATTGTAGGATTTTTCCTGTCACTCTTTCAGATTTTCTCAGGGTTAAAAATGGGATTTTATCTACCTGCACTTTTTGAAACAGTTCTGTTAGGTGGTTGTATCTGTAATTCCAGAGTGGTGAAAATTTTTCTGTTGGTTAGATAATACTGGATTTGGGTCCATGAATAATTACTCATTAGTATTAGTTAGAGAGTTACAAAGATAAATGAATGTGAAGACAAAGCAATGTGTAATGTAAAAATCCAGTGTCTGGCTCCTGGCAAAATTTCAACAGCAAAGTCTGTAAATTGAGTAGATGGGAGGGAATGTAACAAATTGTGTGTGTTGATGAATTTCTAGGGCCGTATTGTTCGAGGTACCTACAGGTTCCAGGCCATTATCACAACTTTTGAAATGATTCTTGGTGGGTGTCCAGAGTTAAATGCAATTGAGTGGCGGTGTGTTATTATTGATGAAGCTCACAGACTGAAGAACAAAAACTGCAAACTTTTGGAAGGACTAAAATTAATGAACCTTGTGAGTAACTATAGTTCACTTATTGGGGTTGATTTTAGTTCAGTATAGTATGATAATAAATTAAAAATTTGCTTTTCATGCCAAAAAAGACCTCTCAAGCAGTCTTTCTTGGGAGATAACTATTCCTGATACTCTTCAAACATATGTGGTTTTGATAGCTGATGCTGGTATATTTTTGGTTAAACAAAATGTGGCAAGTTCTCACTGTAAACACAATCTATTTCTGATGTTACTATTGTATAGTTTGTTTTGTTTTGATTAGGATGAAAATATCATTTAAAATTTGCTTTAGTTTTTGTGAAATGTGTTAAAATCGGGAAAGTATTTTAAGTAAGTTATTTAACAATGAAAACAACCGAGTAGTAGAATTTTAAGCAGATTTATTGTCTAGTCCAGTAGTTAAGATTTCATTTTATACAGCTAAAGATTTTTAAAAGCGGATACTACCATGCATCAGGTGCACCATGACTAGTTTTGCATTTTTTTATTAGTTCATTATTACTTTCCTGTGGTTCTCAGGAGTCCTCTGAATTGCTTTCTGATACATGCTCAGTGTATACTTTTTGCACTATAGAGAGGGAGGATTATAAATGTGTGAATGTTGCAGGCAAAGTTGCAGTGTTCACTCATTCCTTCATTACAGATGTAGGAAGAGAAAATTTAAAGGAAAGCTACTAGAAAATATTTATTGTTGTTTTTTTAATAAATCTGTTTATCTGTATTACCTGTGTACTTAGTGACACACAGAGCTGGTATTTTCAGGTTTTGATGCTCAGACTTAACACAAACATTTTTTGCAAATGTGTGCAGATAAGGTTATGTAAGGTTTTATTTCCTTTTCTAGGAGCATAAAGTGCTGTTAACAGGTACCCCACTGCAGAACACAGTAGAAGAATTATTTAGCCTCCTTCATTTTCTGGAACCATTGCGTTTTCCTGCTGAATCTACATTCATGCAAGAATTTGGAGACCTTAAAACTGAGGAACAGGTATGAGCTCATCTGAGCTTTAGTGTTTAGGAGGAACTTCTTTTTCATTGAGCTACAGTATTCCCTTTTTTCATCTTCCAACAAACTGTTGTGCTTCCTTTAGGTTCAGAAACTACAAGCTATCCTGAAACCCATGATGCTCAGGAGACTAAAAGAAGATGTAGAAAAAAAGCTGGCTCCTAAGGAGGAAACTATAATTGAAGTAGAACTAACTAATATTCAGAAGAAATATTACCGAGCTATTTTGGAGAAAAATTTTGCTTTCTTATCCAAAGGAGCAGGGCAGGCAAATGTACCCAATCTGGTTAACACAATGATGGAACTCAGAAAGTGCTGTAATCACCCTTATCTCATCAAAGGTAAGTACAGGATAAGGACTGATTTTTTTTTAACTTCTTTTTTTTACTTTTATTTAAAATATATAAGAATCTTTGTAATAATTCTTTGATGTTTTCTTCAGATTTTCCAAGGATTGGATTAGGTGGAAACAATTTTTTAATAGATACAAGACAAAGTTGTGAGACATTTCCATTGAAACTTGAACTTGTTCTGTAGGATTTCACAGAACATTTAGAAGCAATTATCTCATGGAAATGGTAGAGCTCTTTAAAAGCAGTATGAACAAGAACTTTTAGGTCTAAGTTTTAAAATGAATGCTTCTTTCAAGTGATACCATCTCTGGCAATCTTCATTGCTTTTCTCACTTACTAATAAACTGATGTTTTTCCTGACTTGCAAGAAAATATACATTTTGCTCCCAAAGTTTTGGCTGTGGTTTCACAGTAGTGTTCAAAATACTGGGTTTTTTTCGAAGTCTCATGACCCATTTAAAATACCACAAAGACAAAAGAACTTTTTTTTTTAGTAGGTTTTTTTACGTAATACTTTCAATTTTTGAAATACGGAGGGGGGAGTTTGCCTCATTCAAGGTGTTTTTTCTATGGTGTTCTGCTTAAAAACTTAAGACTTGTTTTCAAAGCCGATAAAAATAGGACTTCAGATCCATCCAGAACTCTGTTCTGTCTCCATCAGTGCCTAAAGGGGGATATTTAGAGTACAGCACTGATTTTTGTATCTTAGATTTGAATGTATGTGGAGATACTTGTGTAGATACACGTATAGATATGGAAATACATTCTTTGATAGGTGCTGAAGAGAAGATCCTCGGAGAGTTTAAAGAAACGTATAGTCCAAGTGCTCCTGACTTCCACCTGCAAGCAATGATCCAGTCTGCTGGTAAATTGGTTCTTATTGATAAGCTTCTTCCAAAAATGAAAGCAGGAGGCCACAAGGTCCTTATCTTCTCTCAAATGGTGCGCTGCCTTGATATTTTGGAGGATTACCTTATCCATAAAAGGTAAGATTCATATTCTGTATCCTGTAGTATATTGTTCTCTGTGAATGGTAGTGCAGGATTAGTGACAGCAAAGCAAAGCTGAGAGTTCTGTTTTCTTTGTTTGCTAATCGTTCTGTAACTTTGTGTTCTGTGATCATTTGTTCACTGACTAATTAAAGCTTCAGAGAAGAGCTAAAGGGAGATTGTGCAATCGAGTAAACCACGTGCCTTCGGTTTGTTGCTTTTTCCATTAAACATTCCATTAGGTATATACTGTTTTTACATCTTCTGTCAGGAACCAAATAAGTTCAAGCTTGTCATTGCTTGTCCAAACCCCAGGAAGCACCGAATGTGTTCTTTACTTACACGGTGTTGAACTGGGACCAGATGGGTCCAAGATACAGCTCCTTACTTCCAAAAGAATATAAACACAAAGTGATAAGCAGCTGGAGATGTGTTTTTTATCAATGTAAAAGTGCAAATGTTCTTCCTATCTTCCCTAAATTGGCTACTTTGAATTTTGCAGCAGAGCTGAACTGCCAACCATGAACCTGCTCCTTAGGCTGGCTTTTGCCATCACATGTATTTGCACCCTCTGATTATTACAGACTATTGACTCCATATGCTTACAAAATGCTTATTTGAGCATGTCACTAAATAAGTGCATAAAACCTTAAACCTTAAACTTGGTTACAATTAGTGGTTGCTGTATCAACCTGAAAATCTATAACAAGGCATAGTTCTTGTTGTTTTACTAGCAGATTTGTTGCAATGTACATACTGCTTTGAAGTGTGTGATTGTCAGTGAGCTACATCATAGTAACACAGAGTTAACACGTTGAAAAACAAAAATTATTAATGTTAAGCCTTCCTGCAGTGGATACTGGAATACTGGATAGCAGATTATTTTAATACCTCTTTTAGTGATAGAAACTGTTCAAACAGACAGCTTTAATACAGAACTATGTTTTATTTTAAAAGATTAATTTTAACTTCATAGTAGTACTTATAATTCAATATGGAAAATATTCCTTTTTCCTCAGCGTTGTTACATTTAGAGCAGTGAATCATATCTACAGGTGGAATCTTTTGAAATCCATAGAAGCTGAAATTTGCTCTGTGCTGCCATTTGATTAGAAATGTTGGAGTGCACACATGACCAGACTTAGCACTTAACAGAATTCAGGCCTGTAGGAGATAGATGGCTGCCTGCCAGAATGCCTGTGGTCCTGTGGATTATCTGCTGTGCCATTTTATAGCTGATGAGAAGAAAAATGGTTGTGAGGCTTTTTGACTACTAGATACACATTCGGCATCTTACTCAGTTTGAAAGTACAGAAGTATTTGCTCCCTTTTTAAGCATTTTACTTGATTTCAGAAGTTTCAAAGCAGCCTTTGTAATTGTTAAAGGTAACAAATGACAGTTTTATTTCAGGCTTGAAAATTCGCTGGGTTTAGTCTAGGAAGCCTTGATAAAGACTGTTAGAGGTGCTGTCATGTCATTTTTCTTCCATTTCTCTTAATCTTTATGGAACCAATATGCAGTTTGTCCCATGACAACTCACCAAGTTCTGCTTCCTGCTGATTGCTTAGTTACCCCTAATGTGTTCAGACAACTTGGTATATGATACAAGAGTCCATTGTCCTGCTTCTCTGACCCTAGAGGGGATCCAAGGATAATATGTGGAAAAACTTGAGTGTCCACATAGGACTTCAGCTTAGGGTGTGTTTTAATGCAACTAAGTGCCATGGTAATACATGTATAGTCAGGTAGTTGCTTAGTGGACAAAATGCAGAAGAACTTGTCTTAAAATGCTCAGTGTTTGGACTTGCTGATGTGCATTGGTACTACAGATACGCAAGTTCTGACATGATTCGTGGTTATGTTACCCACTGCTGATCAGTTAGTCTTTGTCACTTTTATTCACTATAAAGAATAAATATGTAAGCAGTATATCTGTTCAAATGGCCGTTTGAATTATAAAACCATTTGTAGTGCTTCATGTGTCATGTCTGTGGCCATTTGCAGGTATCTGTACGAGCGAATCGACGGGCGCGTGCGAGGGAACCTCAGGCAAGCTGCCATCGACCGCTTCAGCAAACCGGACTCGGATCGCTTCGTCTTCCTCCTCTGCACCAGGGCTGGGGGCCTGGGCATCAACTTGACTGCAGCAGATACCTGTATCATTTTTGATTCTGACTGGAATCCCCAGAATGATCTGCAGGTAAATTACTTTGAGCATGCTAGCAAGCCCTAATTAAACCTGATGGATAAAAATTTCGTCACTTTGGATATTGTCTCTGTTTGAACACACATAATTTTAAAACATTCATGTTTTTAAGGCATTTGTTTAAAGTTTTTTGATGCCTTTGATTCAGAAGAGATTTCATTTGGTTGGGAACTTTTCTTTCAAATCGGTTACTTTTGAAAAATACAACACAAGTAAAGTCAGTGAGTTAATAAAACCCTTAAGAATTGATGACACTGTGAACCCAGGGGCTATATTTTGCATGTACTGACTAACACAATTTGTGGAAATAGAGGTGTTCAGTTGAAACATAATACACAGAAAAGCATTAATATGCATTAAGAAAAAGTGAATTAATCAAATCAAGGAATTGGATGCTGAAATTGAAATAATTCTCAAGTTGCAACTCCTTTACTCTTTGTGTCTGGAGATCAGCTAACTTAAGGGCTAGCCGGCCTCTTTACCTGATACTACTGCAAGGGAAGCACCAGTCAGGAGCATTCAGCACAGGTCATTCATCTGCATTTGCTTGCTACACCGTGTTTAGAAAACTGTTCACAATGTGGAAAATGTCTGATAGCTTCTGTTTGCTTAAATGTGTGTGGACTCCTTTTGAGTTCATACTCTGTTTTTGCACTGGGCTACAGCAGAAGCAGGTTTTTAAAAGATCAGTATGTTGTTCCTAGGTAAGTCTAAATTCTAACTGTCCTCCTCCCTTCCTTCCAAAGGCTCAAGCCCGATGCCACAGGATTGGTCAGAACAAAGCAGTGAAGGTCTACAGGCTGATTACGCGTAATTCCTATGAGAGAGAGATGTTTGACAGAGCAAGTCTGAAACTGGGACTGGATAAGGCTGTCTTGCAGAGTATGAGTGGAAGAGAAAACAGTGTTGGTGGGGTATGTAGATTTATCTCCTGAAATAACCTTCCTTTTGCTTTTGTAATCATGTGGGAATTACTTTAAATTACAGAAGCTGCCACTTTTCCCTTTTTCTGTCATTTGCATCTCCATTCTGTTTTCTGATGTGAACTAGCATTATAGCTGATATAATTTTAAATATAGTCAGTTACTCTGATAAATCTTTCGCTATTTCTTGCCTCATAAAGTTCAAGGTAGATAATGTCAAAGTTAAAACAAGGAGGAAAGTTTCTCTTTGTTTCATTGTATCTTCTCAATATAACGTTACTTTAATGTAAGTATGAACAGGTAATTTTTTTACACATGCACATCATGGTGTTGAGACTAGCCAAAGCAAAAGAGAGGCATACTTGTAAAAGTGTGTACTGTAAGCACCTAATTTATTATTTCAGCTGTCAGCTAGACTTTTCTCATAGCTTTTAATACTCCAGATTTAGGTTTATAAGGTGCAGTTAGGTTGTGGAAAGATGGGAAAGGGAAAGAGGAAAAGACTTCAGGGATTTTTTTTCTTGACTGTCTAAACTCGATTTTATTTGCTCAGATCCAGCAGCTCTCCAAAAAAGAAATAGAAGACCTGCTGCGAAGAGGTGCCTATGGTGCCATTATGGATGAAGAGGATGAAGGCTCCAAGTTCTGTGAGGAAGACATTGACCAGATTCTGCAGCGTCGGACTAAAACCATCACCATCGAATCCGAGGGAAGAGGCTCCACGTTTGCCAAGGTGCAGAACAGCAAGGTGTTCTGTGACAGTAAAGAGCTGTAAATGTGACTGGATGGTGTAGAGCTTAGGCCTTATTTTGAAGTTATGTTTGTGTTTAATGGGTGTGTGTGTGAGGTACATATTTTGGGTTCTTGCATCTGTATGTTTATGTTAACGTGCGCATAAAAATCAGATTTGCACAGGCACATTCTGTAAACGCCAGGTGCAAGGAGCATGCTTGAGCAAAGATGAGTAATGGATCTGTGCTGCTTTGGAAAAGGCTGTGGGTTGTGTGAGATATAATGTGCTGCATTAACCAAGAGTATTAAAACAAATTCGTTTATAGATCTATTTGTATTTAGATACATTAAGAGAAGGGGAAAATACATATAACAATAAGGTTAAAAATTGTCAGGCTTATTCTAAAAATGCATAATCAAAGGATATATTTTGAACCTTGAGCTTTTTTGGTAAGAATTGGAGAAGCAAAATAAGAAATCTCCTAAAATAGCAGTGAGTGGAGATTCATATATGTACATGGGAAGGGGGCTGAGAGTGTAAAATATCAAGCAGTAAAACTGAGCCTGGGGTGTGGGGGTACTTCATGAATGCAGTTGTGAGAATTCCAAAAGAATTAAAAAAGCAAAGGCAAAGGAAGATTTAAAATACAGTAAATGCATATTTATATTCTTAAATAGCAATATTTAAAATTGTTATTTATTTATAGGTTTATTTAGGTTTTCGTATATATTGCTGATTATGGCTTAAATAAGAAGTAGACTTCTAAAGATCATCATCACTGTCTTTTTATCAGAAGAGTTTGAAATTTTTATATATATTTGCTCCTTTCCCAACTGCAGTGTATCAGGGTTTTTTAAATGCCTTCAGAAATTAAGCCTATTCCATGCACTCAGGCTTTGATTGTTGGCAGCTTAACGCCCCTTTGAAATTTCCCTCAAGCGAGTACTTCTGCATGAGATGAAATCCCCAAATGCTGATAAGCCTCTTCAAAAGATTCTTTTTTCTTCCATTCGAGTAATTTAGATTCAGACTTAGAAGCAGAAGAATCTTGCTGCTTAATGTTCTTCTCTCCTGATGGTGCATAAAAGTTCATTAGATTTTTCTGATATATTATGGATCTGATTTTTAAAAATTGAGGGGGAGGAGAACTTTTGAGTTGCTTTGCAGTGTAAGTAACTTCCAAAGTCTTTAACAGCTGCTTGGGAGATTTTTGATGAAATAAGGTCATGCAGTCTTCACAGCACTGAGGCAAACTACAAACTTTTGATGTATAATGTTGGTAAGCTTTAGTTTTATTTATTACAGGCTAGTTTTGTTGCATCTGGAAACAGGACTGATATTTCACTAGATGATCCCAACTTCTGGCAGAAATGGGCCAAAAAAGCAGAAATAGATATCGATGCTATCAGTGGTAGAGTAAGTACTTTTTTAATGTGTATTTTTTCAAGTATGTGCTTGCTGTTGAGTTCTGAAACTGCAGGTATGGGATTTTTGGTACTTTTTGATTAATATTTCAGCAAATCAGAATTTTTGTGCTGACTAATTTGTGCACGAGCAGTCAGCCTCCTGATAGCTGTAGTATTTCCTATTTCCTTGCTGTCCTGAAAAAAGTTTGGACATTTCCGATTTTTGTCAAAGACCTGAAAATGGGAAAGTGTGAAATTACTCTGATTGCCCTATTTCTCTGTCTGTAAATCATGGACTGGAATCTGCAAAATAAGTGACTAAGACCTGTGTAAGTTTTATAATACTGAAACCTGTGTCCTACACTTGAAGACATTCTCCGTGCATTTGATTCAGAAAGGTTTCAGTGCCCCTTCTCTCTCACAAAGACTGCAGGGTGGTATGAGTAAGTATTCAGCTCAGATGAAATACTCAGTGTTGTTTATAACTAATGTACTGGCATTAGCATGTGAAACTCATTTTTTTGTTGCCTAAATACCACAAAATGTTTTTCTTGCTCCCCGGGTGTTCACTGTGATGTCTTCACGGAATAGCCGTGAATGACAAGAGGTAGGAATTGTTTCTGAACTGAAGCTGGGTACTTAAGAAAAACTTGCCAGCTCTTTCTCTCACAAGATTTGTTTGCAATTTTGCAGAACAGCCTGGTTATTGATACCCCAAGAATCAGGAAACAAACACGGCCCTTCAGTGCTACAAAGGATGAGCTGGCAGAGCTGTCAGAGGTGGAGAGTGAGGGTGATGAGAAACCAAAGCTCCGCAGGCCGTGTGACCGTTCCAATGGCTATGGAAGGACAGAGTGCTTCCGGGTGGAGAAGAACTTGCTGGTCTATGGGTATTGTGTACATCCTTCTTCATTCTGTGAAGTGCTTTAAAAATGCATTTTTTCCATGTACTAAATTGTATTTGTAGAATAACTTAACTCTGTATTGGCAATAACTTGGTGTGTGTGCAGAGAATGTATTTAGAACAGGAATTTATCTTGCACCCCGTATAAATCTTCCTGACAATTTGCAATTAAAGAAACATTAAGAAGGAAGGGTGAAAATCTTTCTTCAAATGAGATTGTAGCATTTAACATGGGCACTAAAGGAGCCTCTCTAAAAAATCATTACAGTAAGTGCTGCAGGCAGCTTCAAGACTCCTTAAAAAATGAAATAAAGCCTTGGTAGGTAACTTGATTTTCATAATTGTAGAACATCTTGCACTTCTGTGAGGCACAAACAGGAACTGAGAATCTAACCAGTTATTTTAAGCATACTGAAATCAGATAAGTTGATTTGGAAATCAAGTCTTAGGTCTTCTCTCACTCACCTTACAAGAAAAATAACAGCATTCTTGTCAGAATGAATTCCCGTCAGTTTCGTGTCTTTGAAGTCTAAAACAATCATCCATATTTTTTGTAAAGAGGCACTTTTTGTTTAAAACTCTGTTTTAATCAGGTGGAGTTATGTTGCAAATGTTACTTTCTTATTTTCACTCAGTAACTTAAGCTGAAAGAAAAAAGTTAAAAGTTAAGTATTTTAGAGAAAAATTCCCTTTTGTAGGAGAAGTCTGTAGGCTACCCCAGTGCTTCACTTCCAGGTGCTGATCTGTGTTTCACTTTGGACTAGGTGGGGTCGATGGAGAGAAATTCTGTCCCATGGTCGCTTCAAGAGGCAGCTGAATGAGCACGATGTGGAGATCATTTGCCGAGCCCTATTAGCCTATTGTCTTGTTCACTACAGAGGGGATGAGAAAATAAAGAGTTTTATCTGGGATCTCATCACCCCAACAGAGGATGGACAAACACGAGAGTTGCAGAACCACCTTGGTAAGGACTTACTGTGTTTCTGCAGTTAAACAGCTTCATGTGTGTGTGTGCCTGTGGTACTGGGATAAAAACAGCTGAAAACCCTCTCTGAACACATCCTACTTGAAATAAATGGGATTCATTTCAAGCACACAATTGAACTGCTGGGCACTAGAAGTGTCACTGCTGCTTTGCCTTGGATTTGATGGCTTACCCAAATGGTGCTCGGTGTGAGCTTTCATTTCAGTTGTAAGAACCTAGTGTGTTCCACAGGAGGTGACAGACAGCACGCTCCTCTCTTCCCTCCGTCCTGTTGTGTCCTTCCTGGCGATGTGTACTCCAGAGAAGCTCTGAGACACAAAAGGACTCACATACAGAGACTGATGTTGGTGTTGTTCCTGCACTGCGGATCACAATACCTGTATAGGATATGGGAACTATAACTATCATGGCATCTGTATCTATACCTTTAATATTTTATATTATATAGGCTTATCAGCCCCTGTGCCTAGAGGAAGAAAAGGAAAAAAAGTGAAGACCCAGGCTAGCACTTTTGATATACACAAAGCAGAATGGCTTCGAAAATACAATCCAGAACATCTGTTGCAAGATGAAGGATACAAAAAGCACATAAAACATCATTGCAACAAGTAAGCAGTAACTGAAGTGTGAATGTCTTTCGGCAATCACAAAACATTTGGTTTTTTTTTAAGGTTGTTTATTCTTTTAATTTCTCTTTGTCTTAGACTTTAGAATAGTTGTGGCAGTAGGAAGAAACAAGTTTTAATGATGTTAGTTTGATTAGAATAATAGGTCATGGTGTGTTTGGAGGTGAACAGATGATTTCACATGTAAAGTAATTCTGTTACAATTTCTGAAGAAACTGTTTTTGTCTGTGGAGAGATCTCTTGCTAAGATGTTTGGGATGCCTTGCAGCAGCCAAGGGACTAAAGAGTGGGAGTGCTTATCAAAGAGACTGAAAGCACTGAAGCTGTTGCCCCTCAACCTTACATGCTGTTTCCCTGGCACGTTTTCTAGGTTTTGGAGAGTCTGAGCTGCCAGCTTGTGAAAGCTTAGTCATTCACGGCAATGAATGAGCTTGGTTTAGAGAAATGATTTTTCTGCAGCAAAACCTATCATGTTCTGCTTGGACGATTCATACAGCGGTAGATAAGAGTTGAGGTAAAGCACAGAGAAGTCAAAGGGGTCGTGCACCAAGTTGTGAGTGAGAAGGAATGGAAAGGTTAAGGAGAGGATGTTCTTGTCAGCCCACTCAGCCTTCTCTAAGGACGTGTTCTAAGCAGGAAAAGGGAAAAGCAGTTTGCTCTTAGCAGTATTTTATGAAACCAGTGAAGAGTGTTCTGCTGACCCTGGTCTTCAGGATTTGAAAGAAATTTTGGAATGAAACAATTTGTGAATGTGATGGCAATAAAAAGTCTCAGGACACCTGAGTAGGATGTTACCCTCCTTAAAACTGAAGGAAGTATGTGTTAGGAAAATGACTTGAAATCTCTGTGATACTACAAAATACAAAACAAAACCATCCACAACTATTGAAAGCTTTTAGAGTTCTAATACTTGTATTTCTCTTTTTTCTCTGTTTAGGGTCTTACTTCGAGTAAGAATGCTGTATTACTTAAAACAAGAAGTCATTGGTAATGAATTCCAAAAGGTCTTTGATGGAATTGATGCCAGGTGAGCTATAGACAGAGCATTTTTACTTGTTTATTTCAAATGTCAGATGAAAATTCAAAAATCTGCCTAGACCTACATAAGAAATGTTAAAACTAAATGTGTTTATCCTTAGTCTGTGAGGAACATGTTTTTGTTTTCTGTTTGTTTACTAAACACTTCATCAACTTGACATGAGGAAGTCCTGATTCCTCTTTATGAGTCTAGCTATATAAAGTGAAATAATATGAGTCAAATAGACTGAAAAAGTGAGTGAAATAATTATGTACTTGACATGCTAATTGGCAGGTTTCCCCATGCTTTTGGTTATGTGCTGTGTATTCCATTAATTTCTTTATTTTTAATGAAATTTTTTTTTAATGCAAGTATTGCTGTTTGGAAATTTTTGAACTCACTGCTGCAGGAGCTTGTGGCAGATAGACAGTTGGAATTTGATTTAGAAACATTTGTGAAAGAACAGTCCCTCTCATGCTATTAAACACTAACACAGATAGTCCTTGGTTTGCAGTTGTGCAAGCACAGGCTGCTGGGAGTTGGTGAAGTCCACTGAGAGAGGAAGAATGTTGTATACTGGTTTTGCTTTGGTATTCTTTCCCTGTTACTAGTCTCTCAAATACTAAATACCAAGCTGTCTGGGTGTTTTGTATTGCTGGTTTTAGGGTTTTACTGTATTTGTGTGCTTGAGGAGAGAAGTTTAAAGTCCCACATAAAGTAGAAATGACTAAGAGAATATAAAAATTTATTTCTTCCTCTGAATTCTGTTGATGTTGGTATGCTCTTGGTGATTCTCTTTAGTGAAATTGATGTTTGGGTTCCCGAGCCAGACCACTCTGAAGTTCCTGCAGAGTGGTGGGATGCAGATGCAGATAAATCTCTTCTAATTGGAGTTTTTAAACATGGTGAGTAATGAAGGTGACTGTGTATGTACTTCCCCACCCCTCAATATAAAAACACCCTACACTGAATATTTTTTTTTTTTTACAGTTTACTCTGGAAGTTGAATTTCTGCCACTTTTTTTTCCTTTATAGGTTATGAAAAATACAACACTATCAGAGCAGACCCAGCTCTTTGCTTCTTGGAAAGGGTTGGGAAACCAGATGAGAAAGCAGTTGCTGCTGAACAGAGAGCAAATGATTATATGGATGGGTATGGAAGGGAATGGTTTGGGGCCTTAAAGCAAGTGAATTTGAATTTAAATGCTGTACCTTATTCTCTTCCTAACTGGTTTTACATGAGTTTGATGTCATTGTGAGGAATACTACTTTGATTTTACTTCTATAGAGTGGAAGAGAAGTGATATAACAACCACTGAAGTTTGGGATTTCACAGTTAGGGGAAAAATGCAGCAACTTGTTATTAACAAGGATTCTACCTTGTGTTGATTTGTTAAAAATGCTACTTAGACACTGAAGTGCAAAAGCCTTCAGAGGTGGAGTGCTACAGGCCTGTTTAACTTGATTTCAGGTCAGCTTTTGGTGTCTTAGTCTTGTGTAGCTGACCAGTGACCCCAGTAGATGCATGTGAGAATTACTGATGACTGCTGAAAGAGAGAACTGCGATTATTCATTGCCTCATCCGTGAGGTTTTTTGTTGTGGTCACAAAGAATACCTTTGAATGAGACAGCAAACTGGGGGGAGCAGGATTCCAGCCAGAGCTGCCATGAAATATTTTGTTCATTTCAAACAGAAAATTAAATACAGAATCTTACTAAATTTAAATCAGTTTTGCTTAATTGAAAAGATTGTAAGAACTTCTCAATTAATAGTGTAAAATATTACTAAAATAGCTTCTTTTTTGTTGAAATTTTAACAGAGATGTAGAAGATCCAGAATATAAACCAGCACCAGCAATGTTTAAAGATGACATAGAGGTATAGTAGACACCAAATAATAGCTCCTTTTAACACTCTTTCAGTTAGACATTTTAACACACGTTCACTTGTAACGTAATAGTTCCACCTTTTTGTTGAGCAAATTATTACATTTTTTTCTGTATTTCTCTAAATTGATAAAGCTTATTCCATGTGTTTCTGAAGTTGTCTGGGTGGGTGGGAATGGTAGGGAATTGTTGCATAGTTCTGTTGTATGCCCTGTTAGCCATTTATCCAAACTATTTGTTACTCTTGTTCTTTGTTACTCTTTGTTCTTTATTTAGAAATGGTTGTAAGATGTACATTTAACCTAAATCTCTGGAGAGGGCTATGTTTTAAATTGTGCTTCACTTTTTTTTTTTACAGGATGATGTTTCATCCCCAGGTGATCTAGTAATAGCAGATGGAGGTAAATCCATAAAACTTCAAATCTGAGCCAGTTGCTTTTGTGTTTTGAGTTGCTTAATTCTTGTGATTCTTAGCTAAAACATAGTCAGATTGCCTAGTGAGGAACCATAGACAACAGCAATGATCAGCTTATTTTCCCATGACTTGGTGTTCATACAGATGGACAGATGATGGAAGGGGACAAAATCTACTGGCCCACTCAGTCTGCCTTAACAACGCGTCTGCGCCGCCTGATAACAGCTTATCAACGAACGAGTAAGAACAGGCAGGCCCAGCAGATCCAGCCGACATTCCCAGTACAAACCAGTATGATGCAGCCTCCGTATGAAGAAGCTGCGCTAAATCCAAAGATGGCTGCAAAGATTGAAAGACAGCAAAGGTATGTGCAGCATGCGAATGTACTTTTTCAATCCGCCCTTACGAAAAAAATGGTAAAGACATAACGTGTGAAACAGTAAAGCAAATGACAGAATTTCACATCTTTTTCTTGCTGGTCAAGATGGACAAGAAGAGAAGAAGCTGACTTTTACAGAGTCGTGTCCACATTTGGAGTGGTGTTTGACCCTGAAAGGGGACGATTTGACTGGACCAAGTTTCGGGCAATGGCTCGGCTGCACAAGAAAACTGATGAGAGCTTGGAGAAGTACCTGTATTCATTCATGTCAATGTGCAGGAGGGTCTGTCGTCTCCCCTCAAAAGAAGGTGAGTGTGCATGTTTTCACTTTCTAAATTTGTACTGTCAGTGCTTACCTTGAAAAGGTTTTTCTTTCATGTGTTGGAAAATAAAAACGGGGGAGGAGGAATTAAGGAAACACTCTGAGAGTAAAATCGAAAGCTTGTAATGGGGAGATGTCTATTAAGGTCGTCTACTTAAAGTACTGACTTGGTGTTTTTGGCAGATTCTTACTTGGTTTTTTTTAATACAGAACTCGTGGACCCAAACATTTTTATCCAGCCCATCACAGAGGAACGTGCTTCCCGCACTCTGTACCGCATCGAGCTGCTGCGGAAAGTGCGAGAACAGGCTCTCAGACACCCCCAGCTGTTCGAACGGCTAAAGCTGTGCCAGCCAAACCCAGACCTACCTGTCTGGTGGGAATGTGGGACTCACGACAGGGATTTGCTTATTGGAGCTGCTAAACATGGAGTTAGCAGGACAGATTATCATATTCTTCGTGATCCTGAGCTCTCGTTTATGTCTGCCCAGAGGAACTATAATCAAAACAAAGTGGCTCTCTCGAGGACTTCTACTCCACTCTTGCACCAGTACCAGATGGCATTATCTGCTTCTCCTCTTACACCTCAGTCAAGGCTGTCGGATGCTAAAGTGAATGCTTTTGAGGACACAAAAGCTAAAAATGAAAATCTGAAAGAGGACCCTCAGTCTTCCGAAGAGGAATCTATGTCTACAGAGGAGACACAGACGATACTGAAATCTGAACCTTTGAGTCCCAAAAATGGCACCCCAATACAAATTACAGACCACAGGCCTAGCGTGAAGGCTGAGACTGACAGGCGCATGGTGGCAGCCAGGACAGAGCCTCTAACTCCAAACCCAGCTTCCAAAAAACAGAGAGTCAGCAAAAGGGGGTCTGACTCTAGCTCTGACTCAGACTCTGACTCAGATAGATCATCCTGTTCTTCCAGGTCATCATCTTCATCCTCTTCGTCTTCCTCATCTTGTTCACACTCTCGATCTGGCTCTAGCTCTTCATCATCTTCATCTTGTTCTTCAGCATCTTCATCCTCCTCCTCATCGTCCTCATCATCGTCGTCGTCATCATCATCATCGTCTGAAGAGAGTGATAGTGATGAAGAGGAGGCACAAAAACGTGGTATGTGTGTAGTCTTACTTCTGCAGTATAACTCTTAACTGAACTAGTGTATTCGTAATGGAAAAATGTCTGAAAAAGGCTATTAAATCTCACAAAAGTAAACTTTATTAAACATGAAGTAAATGTAAATAAACATATATGCTTCATTCTTCCAAGTGAGTTGGAAGAGTTTCAGGTATACTGCTTTTTGTTTGCTCGTGTCAGTGCCTTGGGTGAGGTACTTAGGATGTGTTGTCTGGCTCCCTGAGCAAGGTTGCTGTGCATGTGGTTCATGTGTGGGAGAGTGGAATGGACAGTGTTTTCTGGAAATATATTGTGTGTGTGTTTTCCCTACTATGTTTTTGTTTGTTTTTTTTTTTTTCTTAACAGATTCTTTAGTTTTCCCTGTTTGTTTTTTTCACTCTTGCTCACCTGTCTGTAGCTTCCTCATTGTTCTTTCATGAAACCTGCTGTTCAAACTCGAGTCATGTCAGCTGCTTTCTCTTCTGAACTCGAGGTGCCCAAACAGTGTTCTTGCACTGAAAATTTTCAAACACTTAAAAGCTTTTCAAAAAATTCACTTAAAAAAAACTTGCTTAGGCAAGACTGAGATGACTGCAGCACATAAGACCACATAAAACAGAGACACAGTGAAAGCTTTAAACTAGAAGCAAAAACCTCTGATAAAGTGATTTAAAGTTTTTAATAACCCAACCATTCATTATTTAATACACTACTTTGCTGCTGTGAAGTGGCCTCTACTTTCCCCATTGAAACTCAGAATGTGGAAAGATTACTCTAATGTGTGATACAAATGGTAATAGAGAAGAAAAGAAAATGAAGGTAGACAGTGGGATTAAAGCATAAGTAAAGAACCTATTTTTTCCAATACCTTGGGGAAAAAGGCATTGTGTTAATCAGATGAATCGTCTTGTCCATGAAAACGACAAATGGAAACCGTGGGGTTAATTTACTGGGGAAATGATTACTGGGCAAGTAAAATGCCACTTAAAGAAAATTACCAATATACTGCTGCCTGTAGCAGAGAGAGGACATTTTCAGAGCAAACAGTAAAACAATGGCAGTAAAGGAACGCTTATGTAACATAAATCATCAGGTAGAGATTGTGGGTACCATAAGTGTGCTACAAGTCCAAATATTAAGCTTGTTTTGTGCCAGCCCAGTCTGTTTAGGCAAGTAACCCTGCCTTCATCAGACTGCAGAATCCCATAAATCAGTTGGCCTTTTGTTTAGTGGTTTTTTTTGTTGTTTTTGTTTGATTTTTTTTGTGATTTTGCTGTTGGTGTTGAGGAGATTGATAAATGCTGGAAAGTCCACTTAACTTCATCTGTATTTTAATTTTAAGCCCAGGTTTTATTTCATTGGTTGTACAATAGCAATGACCCTTTCCACGTTTGAAGCATCTCTGAAGGGAGTGCTGGATTCTATCAGATGACTCAGTACAGAGCTATTGTTAAGGACAAATTTGATTTCTGTAGAGCTGACCCTCTTACTCCTTGTGCTGATGTAGTAGTTACCTTTTCAGGCAACACGGTTTTTTTGTTGTTGTTTCAGACTATTATCCCATGTCATAGTGATATTTCTATTGTTGTCTGGATGGAGGCAAACGTGAAATACTAGTGATGAGAGAAATATAAGAAAGTCAGAGGACACACTGGGAAGATAATAGGAAAAAATCCTTAGTGATTAAAAATTGAACAATTGAATTATGCAGTCAGGCACCCATGTTCAAGGCACGGAACGTGCAGTAAATGAAATGGGCTGTTCTTTAAAGTACTATCCCAATAGATTTGCCATGTGCTGGTGATAGACACCTTTGATTTCAATTTAATTCTATACTTTAGTGAATGTGGGCTTACAAAGGAAATATGTTAAGTGAAGACTGTTAGAAGCGTGTCTGTTTCCAAATAGCTAAATGTTCGACGTCTTAAGGTTTGAAATACTCACAGGAATATGTGTGGAATTTACATCCCTAGTAAAGGATCAGCCAGAAAAACCTGAGAGATTAATTCTTCAGTTTAACTTTGTGTTTGGACTTTCTCTGAACATTGTTGTGTGTGTTTTGTTCACCTGAACCTCTTACAGTGAGTGTTTAACTCCCTTACAACATAATGATTTTGATGGTTTTATTTAGCAGAAGGAACTCCACATATAAAAGCCTATGATGAAGAGAGTGTGGCCTCTCTGAGCACCACACAAGATGAGACACAAGACAGTTTCCAGATGAACAATGGGACACCAAATTCTGGTTATCTCCTACAAGGCGGATACATGTTGGCTGCATCCTACTGGCCAAAGGCAAGTTTATAATGCAACTTTGAAAACCAAAGTAGTAGTTGAAGGTGGGCTCTAACGTTAACGTTCTGTTAAATGTGTTAAAACCATGAAGCAGGGGAAATAGCTGTAGGATTTGAATTTCAGGACTTTTTAGTTGTTGTCATGTTAGCTCCTGAAACATGCATTTAAATCTAGATACTACTTTTCATTATTTTTGAAGGGGAGCATGACTTACATGTAACAGGTCCTTGGCACATTGTGAAAAATGACAAAGTGTAAAAAGTTGACTTATATCAAATACAGGGGAGAGTCTTGAACTCAGAAATAAGTGTTTGCTTACAGAACTTTCAATTTTAGCAGCCACAAGTTTTATGTGACAAATGATCAGAAAATGTGGAATGATCAGAAAATCCAGTATTTTCTGGAATCTTCATGTACTTAGCTGAATTTATTGGGACTTGAGAACTGTGTATTATGGAGGTGTGTGAAGTGTTATCTGTGGTTGGCGTCTAAAGGATGGGAGTGAGGAATAACGTGGTTCCAGAAGCTGAAAGGAGACATGAATAATAACCTGTGGATTCAGTTTTATAAATGCTATTTGCTGTATGTTACAGTGCTGCTCACAGGTTCAGATCCTGCTAGCAGCGAGTTAAAGCCACACATACCAATACTGCTTTGGCAGTTACTGTACCTTTCCTTTAAAAGTCAGGGAGATAGAGTATTTCAAGCATTCACAGGCGCCAGACCCTGTACAGATGAGAGAAATTGCATATTTGTTCACAGGTACATAATGAAATTAAGTACAGAAGTGCTTTCACAAACTTACAGCTAATCAGTACAAATTCAGGAACTTCAATATCTTTAAGTCCAAGTCCGGTGATAAAAATGTTGTCATTTCTCTTCTCTGTAGAATTAAGAGCTAATACATAAATGTAACAGCGTTGGTAAGCATTGGCCTGACAAAATGATTTTCTCTGGTTTTTAGGATCGAGTTATGATTAACCGACTTGACAGTATTTGCCAGACAGTGTTGAAAGGTAAATGGCCTTCAGCCCGAAGGAGCTACGACAGCACTACCGTGGCATCATTCTACACCACCAAGCTGCTGGACAGTTCAGGGGCAGCTGCAGATTACAGTGAGCCCAGTGCACCCACACCCCCTCTTGCAGCTGTAAAAGAAGAATATGACCAATCACCCCAGCTGTCAAAGGTGAAGAAGCATGTACGAGAAAAGGAGTTTACAGTGAAAATCAATGACGTATGTTTATTTTTATTGCCCTAGGACCTGGTTGCGATTGCGGTGTGCGGCATGCTTTACCTGCAAGTGGCTGCCTGCTCTCACTCTCACTTCCTTCACACACTTGTTTGTGGGTATTTGGGTCTGCTGCTTCTGGGCACTGAGTGTTTGGGGTTTGGGTTTGGATTTTTGGGGAGGGGGTTTTTCTGTGTTCTTTTTTTCTTTTTTTCTTTTTTTTTTTTTAATTTGCATAAGCCACTGAAAGGAATCATTAAATTTTTTCCTCTCTGAATTGAATTTTTGCCATGCTGATGCTTCCTCAGACAGCTTGTTTTATGCTGTTTCTAACAAATCTGGTTAGTATAAACAGGTATTTCTGCTGTTCAGCTTTTTTTTAAACATTTCAATAAGCACTTTATTATTTCATGGTCTTTTAGAGGATTACAGGAAAATTTCCTGGTTTAGATGCAGGCTAGAAGCTTCAAACGTTTTGTTTATCTGTAGCTGGAGACCTGTTTGTAGCACATAAAAATATATGACTATTTGCTCTTGTAGTTGGGTCTAGGACTGGATTCAGGAGGTAAACACCTTACCAGTGTCTGAATTTTTCAGTTCAGATGAAATTTCTGTTCAAATTCTGGTTTTACATGGAAGACCCAGATTGTATAAGGTCTAACACGGTGTTTTCATTCTTTCTCAATTCTTCTGGAGTAACTGTACGTGAAAATCCTGATTATGAAATAGTTATTTCTGCTTCAGCAGAAGCTCTTCTAACCCTGGCATTTATTTAACAGGAAGGTGGTTTGAAATTGACTTTTCAGAAGCAGGGAATGTCTCAGAAAAGGCCATTTGAAAGCGAGGAGGGTGCATTGGGTCAGCAGCAATATCTGGCTCGGCTTCGTGAACTCCAGAATGCTTCAGAAACCAGCCTTGTCAACTTCCCAAAATCACTTCCCAAATCAGGTACATAAAATATCAGAGAGCGGAAGGG
This sequence comes from Callaeas wilsoni, assembly GCA_013398955.1. Classification (NCBI taxonomy): domain Eukaryota; kingdom Metazoa; phylum Chordata; class Aves; order Passeriformes; family Callaeidae; genus Callaeas; species Callaeas wilsoni. Next base: position 13,110 of record VWPU01002600.1, on the reverse strand, counting down.
TTAGTATTAAATCTTCTAGGTTGTTCTGTTGATCTCCATGGATTGGCAGTGGAGAGAGATGTTTGCAGTGTTGCTGTTCTAAGCTGCAGTTTGGAGAAATTCTCTCCAGTGTGGAGACGCTCTCCAGTTTGGAGCAGCTGATACTTTATCACAGTGTCAATTACTGTAATCTTCATTTATTAGAATGATGCCATTATACACTGTAAACTCCCTCCAGAGAAGATTTTAATAATTATGAAGTGGATCACTGTACAGTGACAGTAATCAGTTTAACTCAGAACTTCTTGTGGCTGCTTTCTAAGTAAAGATGAAGAGTTCCAGATTTCTGCCTCTGCCAATTTGCACTCCATAATCTTTGTTGTGTCTCCTATAAAGAGACAGTGGAGGACAATAATCTAGAATCAATTTTTTACTTATAGCAAAAAACTTATAGCTTGTTTCATAACAAAATAACAGAAGGTGTACTCTGACAAAAAATGAGCCTAAAATAAGGACTTAACATTTGGATTAAAATACTTGAAAGTATTAGAAATGAGTGCTTAATTTAGGCCAGCTTTAGCTTAAATTTTGCAACATACCATTAAGGTATTGCTGTTTATTTAGGGATGTCTGCCTCTCTGTGTATGTGATGCCAAGAGTTTTCAACAGCTATCATCCCTGTACAGATTAATTTGGAGGGTGTAGAGGGACAGTAATGAAATTTTCATAGTAAAGTGGCTTTCAGAGCCTGATATTCATGATGCTTTAAACAGCAATTTATCTTATCTGTTACTTGTAGAAATTCTATGCACTCGCACTATTTCAAGTAATTTTATTTACTTTTTCTATTCAGACGTATTTCTCTTTATAAACAAGCATATGACACAAGTTTTATTGCATCTTTTATTAGGTACTTCCAGTCACTTAACAGCCAGTGCCAATGGAGTCATAGTTGACAGTCAGCCTGTAGTCAAAAAGAGACGAGGAAGAAGGAAGAACGTGGAGGGGGTTGATGTCCTCTTTATGAATAGAAGTAAACAGCCTAACCATGTAAGTAAACTTGATTTTGTATCCAAAAAAATAAGACCAAAATTATTATTAGTGCGTTAACCGAGCATGACCAGCTGTCCCTGTTTGACAAAAACTTGCCATCAAAACTTTTGGGTTTGGGATTTTTTTTTGCTGATAGTTTATGATTACATAGATGAGAACTGGTGGAGTGTCATTAAATACTAGATATATACAATATTAATAACTTTTTAAAATGTAACTTTAGTTCTGATGAACTTTAACAACCTACTGTTAAAAATTTTTGGCTTGACGTAGCAACACTTTCTGACATGCTTTCCTCTAACATCTGTTGTGGGACCTGACTGGGCAGTGACTTGAAGGGATTTCTGTGGCACGAGCAGTGCCCAGGTCCTTGAGTGAGATCTGCAGAACAGTGGCCTTCATTGACTCATACGTGAAATAATTGTGATGATTTGTTTTCAATGCAGAATACAGTCGGGTGTTTTTGATTTCTCCAGGTCAATCCAGGTATTAACTCCTGCCAGGTTGCTGCAGGAATAAACCCAGCACTCACTTACACACAGTCCCAAGGCATGCTTGATGCAGAGAGTCCAGTTCCTGTTATTAACCTAAAAGATGGAACAAGGCTCGCAGGTGATGATGCGCCCAAAAGAAAAGATTTAGAAAGGTGGCTTAAAGAACATCCTGGATATGTTGAAGATTCAGGAGCTTGTATTCCTGTGAGTATTTCTTTTACCTCTCCCTAGCTAAATAGTAAAATATTTCTCATATGATGTATTTGGGTTTGTATTCTGTGTTACAGGGAATTATTTCCTTGTTCTTCTGTTCCACTTAGGAAAAGGAAAACATCCATTTCTTTTTACAATGTGAGGTCTGCAAGCCTTCCTTTTGTCTCACAAATGTAATTGCCAAGAAAAGCAATACTAAATCAAGACATTTGATCTTTGTATTGTTTCACTTAGGATTTAAAAAATTATCTAGGATAAGAAAACTCAAATTACCATGATACTGATGATGGGAGCTGAAAATGTGAAATAGCGTGTTTAGTGATGTGCAAGAGGATTAAAGACTTTCCAGAGGAATGTATCTCATATTTACATTACAGTGCTATGGTAGTGATGTTTGTGGGGGTATGATTTCTCATACTGTTACTTCTGAATTCGAGATTTGTTAATGTTGAGCAGAATGTAAGAAAATCATGTGTGTGACATCTGGAGTAACAACCTCACTTCCTCATGAAGATGTTACAGTACGAAACAGCAGCAGTCTTGCCCACAGTTAAAGCACTGTTAAAAACTGAAAAATTAGTAAAGCAATGGGCAGAGGCATCAGAGAGATGATGTAGTGCTGTTTATTGGGCTGCTTATTAAATGATTGTGATTAGTGAATAGGTATTGTTACTAAAATATTTCTAAAGTTGAAGTTGACTTCAAATTAATGCCTGACTCAAGAGAATGCACAGAGATCTTACTGTTTTTAAAGCAGTTATATCAGAAAGATAATTGGCTTTTTAATTCCTTTAAAACAGAGGATGCAGCTGCATGATGGGAGGCCCAAACAAAAAAGACACCGTTGTCGAAACCCCAATAAACTGGATGTGAACAGTTTAACTGGTGAAGAACGTGTTCAGCTCATAAATAGAAGAAATGCAAGAAAGGTATTCATGATACTGTTACCATTCTGATACTCCCCAAATTAAAAGTTACTCCAGATGAAGAACTTGATATACTACACTTCCTAAAATTTTCCAGTATACAAATGAAAGGTTTTTGTTTGAAAGTTTCGGAACAGAACAAAAAAGTCAATTACAATCTTCCAGTAAATGTTTTGCAACTGTGAGAATATGTAAGATACAGATAGAAACTTAGCCCGTGGTTTATGTTCAGATAGAACTGAACACTCCGTATGGTGCAGTGTTCGTGCCATTGACTCAGACAGAGACAGAGCCACTAAAATACATGTTCAGAATGTGTGACCAAAGTGGCAACCTCGTCAGAAGTTTGAAATTTCTTGTAATCTTCTTATTACTATTTTCTAAACAATTAGAATTATATTGGTAGTATATCTGGCATAGAAAATTGTCCATTGGAATTGAGGGAACCCTGTGTACTGGATTATTTTGCTTTTTGATTTTTTCAGTGTGTCTGGCATTTGCCCTTTATGGATCACCAGTATATATTGGCTGTCATTCACATTTCTAGGTGAAATGGTAGGGGAACAGGAGAACAAAAGGAGAAGGGGAATTCATGTGTAAAAATGTAGCAGTGGAAGATGTGAGAGCAGGCATTGAATTGAATTTTTGGTACCAATGATCAAAGTTTGGGGACAGCACAAGGCATTTGAATAGGCTCTGGGGGAGGCTAAAGGCAATATTCAAGAAAAGCATGCAGAACATTACTGGTGTCTGCTGAGCAGATCTGGGCAGATGTGTGTGATGGTGTCTTTGGATGTCAGTGTAGCACCAGAGCAGCAGTCCAGGGGGAGTCTTTGAGCTGTCGTGTCCAGGGAGCGTTCTCCCTTTCCCTTGTGGCACTGCCAGCTTTTCTTTCAGTTAGACAGCTGCAAGGGAAGCAGGATGGGGTTTTGTTGTATGCTGCTATATTAAGGTCAGGAGCTTTGTCCATCTGTACAGGAGAGTGAGGCAGAATTTGAGTCTTTAATCTCTTCGGCGTATTGAGACAGCAGCTCTAAAGGGAACGCAGAATGGTTGTGAGGTTGAGAGTTGTGTCCAACTTCTCTGCATCACCCACCTCGTTTTGTCTCATTTTCTTTTTTAGTTCTGTGGTACTTTAAGTAGCAGGGGGTGAGGGACCACAAGTAGCCTAGAAAATATGAATTTAAGTTGCAGTTTATAGGGAAAGTTAAGCAGAAACCGGAATTTTGTCCCTTTTTTCTTTCTGGATCTAGATCATTAATTTAAAAGCTTGCTTTGCTGCTTATATGCTTTTATTAGGATATGCTGTTTAGTAACTTTAACTCTGCCTTTTTGTATGAAAAAAACTCAAGAACTTCATGATGGCAGAGCCTCTTAAAAGGAGTATTTTTAGAAGTTGACTGAGGGAATAGGATTGATATATTGAGTAAAGGAAAAGTTTAACAGGATTATACTTACAACCTTCTCAGTAATACTTAGACCAGTGTTGTTCTTTGTTCATGTGGTTGCTCTTCTGTTCATTGCATGTCTAAATAAACATTAAATATTAAATATTAGTGGGAATGTCAAATATTGAAGTCCCAAACTGAGTTTGATAGGTGATTTCGAATTTAGTAGATGTAGAACAAATTATGTACACATACATCACCAGGAGTCAGTCAAAAGCTGTATCATGCTCAGTGATAATTTGAAGTGAGGCTTTATTTGTATTATGTTATTTAAAAGGTAAAAACAAAACAGTGTCAGGTATTAATGTTGCCTTTTTTCTCATCACTTCTCACATATTCACTGACTTCTGTCTTCTGCTTCTCAGGTTGGGGGTGCATTTGCTCCCCCTCTGAAAGATTTGTGCAGGTTCTTGAAAGAAAATCCCGAGTATGGAGTGGCTCCTGAGTGGGGAGAAGTCGTAAAACAGTCTGTGAGTATTTGCAGAGTAAGATAACCGTGACATGAAATGTATCTGAAAGGAGACAAGGCAAACAGAACAGAAATGCATGCCAAGAGGTGTGATTTTCATTTCTGGTATTACATTAACAGCAAACGTGAGTCAGTGTCAGCTTTCTGCCAGCTTAGTTCAGTAAATGCTTTGCTGGCACACCTGGAGTAGGAGAAAGGGGTGGAACAGTGACTGGCAACCCCAAATTAGAGATTTTCTTAAAGATACTGTGACTTTTCATGTCTTAAATGTTGCCCTAGTGGCTTTTAGGATAGATATTAGCCAAGGAATTATTTAAGAATAACAATACTTTCTCTAAAGTTCCAATTAGGAAGAAAAAATGCTTTACTTTAAATATTTATTTTACTTTTTGTGTGCACCTCTGAGAAGTTAGGATAGTGAGGATACGATCAGTTAGTCTTGCCTTGAAGATCAGGACATGTTTTGAACTTCAAAAAGTTGTGTTGTATAGTGTATGTCTCTTAATAGAGGTATAATTAATAGCAGAATTATTTTGGGAAAGTAGTAGTTATCTACAGTATGGAAGAACAGAACTTGAGTTCTGAATTCCTCTAGTTGTATCAAGCTAATATAAATTAGCGTTATTTGCTGGGGGAAAAAAGCAGTTGTACTATGAAATTGAGTAATATTTGATCTTTGCCATTTTAAAAAGGAAATTTCAAGACAATGTGTTTTGAAGGGAATGTTGGTATTCATTGCAATTCTTTCTTTGTCATTAGGTAGGAGGACTTAAAGTGGTGAAGTAATACTGTACAAATCCTAAATAGAAGTACTGTAAATTTAATTTAAATTCAAGTTGAGCCTTTATTGTTTATTCTTCAGTTTATGGATGAGATGTAATATGAGGACATTAAAGAGACACTAGCAATAAGAAAAAGGGCTCAGAGATTGTTGGTCTGTGTGCAATCGCACATATTCAACTTTAAATTGAAAACTAATTAAGCTGTCAAGCGATTGCTGTGTGATAATATTTCAAAGCAATGCTGGTTTAGATCTTAGATTGAGCTTGCTCCTATAATTAGCTGTATTTGGCTTGATGTGCCAGAAAACCAGGAAGGGTGAGTTAGCAGAGGGTGTGAGAAGATGCATGTGTAGCCCTCACAGTGGAGATGGGCCTTCAGAGGTTTGGGATGTGGTAGCACAAAGTCCTGACAGATTCCAGGGAGTTGTCTGGAGATCAGGCTGCTGTGCCGGGATCACCTTTGACTGTTCTTTACGCTCGAGTCCTCTGTTTGCCTTTCCTTTGCCATCTCGAAGCTCTCAGAATACACTAAAAGTGCCCCCGTGTCTCTGCAGGGATTCCTCCCCGAAGGAATGTTTGACCGGATCCTCACGGGCCCGGTGGTGCGGGAAGAAGTGAGCCGGAGGGGGAGGCGCCCCAAGAGCGAGATCGCCAAGGCCACGGCGGCCGCGGCGGCGGCCTCGGCGGCCAGCGTGTCCGTCAACCCCCTGCTCGCCAACGGGCTGCTCCCCGGAGTGGACCTGCCCGGCCTCCAGGCCTTACAGCAGAACCTGCAGAACCTGCAGTCGCTGCAGGTGACGGCGGGGCTGATGGGAATGCCGGCGGGCTTAGCTGCTGGAGGAGAGGCCAAGAACGTGGCGGCCATGTTCCCCATGCTGCTGTCAGGGATGGCTGGATTACCAAACTTGCTGGGCATGGGAGGACTTCTGGCAAAGTCGACAGAATCCGTTTCGGAGGAGAAAAAGGGAAACGATTCAAAGGAGACAGATGCAAAGAAAGAAAGGACAGAAGACCAAAATACGGATACTGGTGGTGAAAACTCTGTTTCGAGTTCTCCTTCAACATCCTCTGCCGCTGCAGCTGCCAATCCTCTCTCTCTTAACCCTTTACTTTTGTCCAACATACTTTACCCAGGGATGCTTCTCACTCCAGGCCTTAATCTTCATATCCCAGCTTTGTCTCAGTCTAATATTTTTGATGTACAGAACAGTGAAAGCAATGACATAGGCTCAGCCAAGCCCACAGAAGAAAAGGAGGAAAATTCTAGGGTTAGAGATCAGGAAGACAAAGGGGGAACAGAGCCAAGCTCTCACAACGAAAACAGCACAGATGAGGGTTCAGAGAAAGCAGATGCTTCATCTGGATCTGACAGTACATCGTCTTCATCTGAGGATTCGGATTCGAGCGATGAAGACTGACCCCAGACTCTGCACTTAAATTATAAACTGATTTTGAATTTATTCTTTAATTATTTCATTGTAAATAACCCAGTGTTGAGTGCATCAATGATTTACTGACCGAACATTTCAGTATTTGTTTAGAAGTGCAAACTGCTTTCAGAGACGTTTTGCATGTAATATTTCTTGAAGTTCATAAGTTTCTGAACTTGTATGTACTATCAAATACACAATGGTGTAAAATTACAACAAAAGGCATTATAATTTTGTTGGGGGGTTAATTTTATGAAAATAATGCTCAAGTAAGAGCTGTATATTTAATATATTTGCAGTGAACACAGAATACTTTATGCATATTATTGATTTAATTTGAATATAGTTTTACAGCCTCCTTGACACTTATAATTTACAGATCAAAACTCAGCAATAATTTGGGCAGCTAATGAATGTCATGAAAGCTGTAGAATCTACATCACCATCCATTGCTTTAATTACATGAAAATGCTCTAGTGTTGTGATGCACTGCTGTTTCCAATTCAGGTACAAGTGTGTTTAAAAGAAGATAAATTTTTCCCAATCAGCCAATTAAACTGGCTACCTGTTACCTCAGCTGAGTTAGTTTAGGAAGTTTACATTGGTTTCTATTACTTGTTTTCAGGTTTTGTTTTGTTTTTTAAAGACATCCTGTATAGCATGTTAAAATCTTGAGTTACTTGAGATAAGACTGTTGGGGTTTTCTTTCCGCCTTACTGCAACTGTTCTCTTTGACAGCAGTAAGGGGAAATTAAAGCAAAAACTGTCTTACCTCATGCTACTTGGCACCATGTAGATCTATTTAGTTTACACCTTGCAAAGTTTTGGGCTCCCTCTGCAGAATTAAAAGTCCCAAAATGAGGAGTAGTTTCCCCAAGACTCAGAAGAGGCAAACTGTCATAAAGTGCCACTGAAAAGACCTTTCAACACTGCATAATTCATGTAAAAATTGTTTGTTTGCTTTGTTTGTGTAGATTTCTATTTGTGTTTTATGTCATAAAACCTCCTGGAGTTCCCAGTTAATAATGGTAAATAAAGTACAGATAGTTTTGAACTCCTTTTGAGTTTAAACTTCTCTGCAGATTTAAATCTGACTAAATATTAAATATTATCCAAAATCATTATTGGGATATCACTTCATATATTATGCTGAGTTACCCACTAAAGAAAAAGCACTTTGAATAGTAAGAAAGACAAATTATTCCTAGAAACCACAGTAACAGGGCATAAGGCATCTGCTTAAGTCCAAATCCTTAGAACCCTTTACTATATAAAATCTAAGATTTGATGTGTGATATGATTCCTCCTTCTTCTTAAGCTGCTATTACTCTGACACGGTCGAGGCCCAGATTCACATTTACGGAACTTCTGAACTGACTGAGACTTCAGTTGACCTTGGTTACATCATTTGCAGTCCAAGAATAGGCAAGTGTTAAGAGAAAATAGATACAGGTACTAGTGAAAGTCATGGAAAAAGCTTTACAAAGGGATAAATTTAAAAATAAACAAAAACTGTATATTTTGATATAGTTCTGTTGCTTGCTTGTACAGTAAAACAACTGTGTTGTTTTTTATCAAGAACTTTACCAATGAAATATAAGTTTCTATGTGCAAAATAACTAGCCCCATGATTAGAAGCAGTATTAGATGTAATGACACAATTATACAAGTACCATTTGGATTGTGCTGGTTACGTATTTTCCCAGATAGTATTCTGATTTTTGGCCCTTCATGCAGTGTCTTAGCAATAGTGAAAATCAAAAACTGCCAAGAGAAGGGGGTAGCAATTCTTCATCATGAAAATAAAAAGTATTTCATATTTAATATTTTGCCCTTTGTAATATAGCACTTTTATTTAACTAGGATGCATCTATGAAATAGCCAAAGTTTTACAAGCAGTTATTAACTTTGTTTGCCGATGGAGTATGTCAACAGTACCATCACTTCCCGCCCTTCCCCCACAAAACAAGTCCTAAATCTTGTGGCTAAAACCTAATTTATATCAGATTTATGAAATAAAGTATTTTCCTATTATGGTCAAGTAAGTTTGGTTACTGTTCTAGTGATTCTTTCTATGTAATAAGGCAATTACAGTTTCAAGTAATGAAGGCTGGTGTAGACTTGAACATAATTATATTTCGTTTATTTTTCATCAGTTTGATCCAGAGGGGGAAAAAGTGTCCCACTATCAGCTAAACTATATGCAAATACGGTTGTATAAAGTTAAGGGTTATAAGGAAACCTCAGTAGAATTACACTAATACTGAAGTTAAAATTAAAAGGATATCCAAGGTGATGATAAAGTGTGTGTTGGTAGTTACTAAAAAAACCTTAGCTGTTATTGCCTTGTATTTCTATCCCTTGTTTCAGGCTTCATGATCCAAGTCTTAGTCCAGGTTTTTTTTGGACATTTGCAATATTTGCCAGTTGTGTTCTGTGTAGTCTGAATTTGCTTTCTGTAGTTGAACAAGCGTCTTAAAAAGTCATTTGTAATTTATTGAATTACTTTCTATGATGTTCTATAGAGCAAATGGAAGTTTAATTATTTTTTATTAAACATATTCTTTGACTACCGGTGATGTCAGCCTCAGTATGTGAAAGTAATGCTGTGTAAGGATTAAACGTCTATCTTCCAGCAGCAAAACTCAAGTTTCAGTGCTAAGTTTTAAATCTGAAATTATTCTTAAGTCCTTAAAAAACCCTGCAAAAAAGCCAAGGATGTAACACACACACCTGCTGCCCAAGACCATGGTTTACTCTTGTATGATTTTACTGAGAATCAATTGTCTCTAATTCCCTTGCCTTACAATCAAAGCCAGCTGTTGTTCCCACCCTTCAGTACTTACGGTAGAAGGGGTATATATTCTAGGTTCTGGTCCAAAAGTTACCTTAATTTTAAATAAGCATGTTGGCAGTGAAGTAAGTACCTTTTCAGTCTTTTTTTTAAAAGCCTTTGCATTACTTTCCACATCTTTATTAAAGCTTTTAATTGTGTACACAGCACTTAACTATTGCATGTATTTCACACAGGGCACAGACATTTCTCCTGAACCCGAGTTGTCTCTTGCTTGTCTGGTGCCACCTTGTTTTAACCTGGCATTGCATTTGATGATTCAATGGTATCCTTATTTATTTCAGTCTGAATTTTGTCTTCATATCCTGATCATCCTTTCTGAGCTTCTGCTTCCTCAGATCTATACACAGGTGCTAAAAGTTCACATACGCATGAGCTCCGTTCTCAATTTCTGTTTCTTTTTTCCTTGGAAGTCTTGCAAAATCTCTAATAGTATTTTTAAATTTATTTTTGGAATCCAGTCTTCTTGGTCTCTAAATTAAAATACAAGGATCTATTTTTCAATGAAACTATTCCCAAGGAATAGGTGATCTAGGCATTATACTGGTGGTTAGTTTCTTGTACTCCTTTGAAGTTTTTCCAAACAGTATGTGGGGTATGATGATTAGATAAGACTCTTAACAAGGTGTCCAGGGCAAAGTCCTGTCCTATTTGTTTTATTTTGTCTCTGAGAAAATTATTTGTGCCATGTTATTTAGTAATACATTTTTCATGGTTTGCTCAGTGTGACAGTGCTGATCACCCATTAAAATGAAGGTTTGATGAAGGTTAATTCAAGCTGTAGTGAGATGAAATGTGCCTGGTGTTCAGGGTTAATGTAAAGGGATCTGCACAGTAGTGCTATGTGAAATTACTTGTGATGTGCAAGTTACTAACATCTAGTTTTAGAAGCAGTTTCTGATCTATCTCTGTTACACCTCTAATTACCCTCCACGTGAGCAGGCTGTTTCACTGCAACATGGGATTCACACTGCTGTAGCTGACCAACATTTAAAATTTTACATCTGTACCTTCTTGGGACCTTGGGCTCGTGTTGGTGTCTGCAGAGGAGACTAATTGTACTGGTGTAGCCACAGGAGTTTACAAAATAACTGCCCTGGCTTATCTAAATGTCCCTAATGTTACACAAACAGGCAGTATAATGTCTTTGTTACATTTAGAGGAAAAGGAAATAAAGATAATAGCTTTCCAAGGTTTTTTTATTACTTTTTTCTTGAATGCTGCCTTCTTTCAGGTTCTCTCATGCAAGGAAGGAAGGAAAATGCAATGCCCAAGATCCTGCATGAAGTTAAACTGGAAAATGAGGACTCGTTTGCTGTGCCTCCTGTGTGCTTCTCCAGTGTGAGCGAGACCTGACAGTGCACAATTCTCAGTAGTGTTCCAGGTAAGGTCTCTTGAATAAAAGGGAGGCTGGTTGGGAAATTGTTGGGATCCTAATGTCAGATACAGTATCATCATCTCTCTTTCCCTGGTGCTCACCAAGACTGGTGATAGTCCTCACACTGTTTTCTGCTCTGAGAGGATAAAAGCGTTGGATTTGGGAGCTACCATGTCGGCTCCTCTGCTTGACACTGTTTGACCTGTGTGCAGCAGCTCAAAGCAGGGGGCAATAGCATGTTCATGGGGAAAATTTCTGAGACTTCAGGACAGTAAAAAATGTATCTTACTGTGAGGTAGGCAAGCAGCTGTGAGGGAGCCGGGCTGAGAGGGTGTTTGTGGCTGTTGCTGGTGGTACTGGTAGATCTAGCATGGAGTCCAGCAGTGGAAATGGTTCAAGTAATTAGCATGCCAAATAATAAAGAGGACAAGCTTTATTATTCTTGCATCTTTTTAATGGGGGAGGAGCAGGAGGGAAATAGAAGAGATGAAGTGGAGAAACAAGTGAAGCTAAGTCCTCAGGGATAAAAAAGATTTGACTGAAATGTTTCTTGTCTGAGTTTTCAGTACACCATTAAATGAAAACTTTCTAAAGTTTTCTACACAAGAGCAGTCAAGTTAAACCATTTATTTACAAAGTCTGGATGCATAAAACCATAGGAAAGTACACAGGTGTAATCACAGCATAACAACCTTCCCTTTAAACCCAGCTTTATCTTTCAATATTGAGAGGGTTTGTTTCTCTTTTTTTTTTATATGAAGGATTTTTATAGAGTAGATGAATATTTCTCAGTAGAAATTAAATGCTGTAATAAGTTATTGCTTCTTTGTGCTTTAGTAGATACTGTAAATTTAGCTAAACTGAAAAGCCTCACATCATTTATATTGTCTGCTGGGTGGCAGAGAGCTTCCCATCATTGCCCTGCATATCTCAGAGCAGGAACTTGGCCTCACTGCAAAGTTCGCAGTTCCTCTGTGTTAAAAAAACCAAAAACATAAGACATTAAATACAGCCTAATCACTAGTTTTTAATGTTGTAAGTTGTTCTGGTAGTTTGGGGGCTGCAGGGATGGGGGGACCCTGCTGGCATCACCATCTTCCAGTGCCAGCTCGGGCTTTCTGCTGTTCTCAGTGCTGGGTACCAGTGTGTGTTTGTGTCCTGAATCACGTCTCAGGTCAGCCAAATCATATTTACTTGACATTTCTTTCTTTCCCCTGAAGCTTTCAACATTCGTGAAATACCAGTAATACAAAATCGAGCAGACAGAGTCAATAAACCTCTTTTAATCAAGCACAGCCTGTTTTACTGATCACTTAATTGATAGGTACCTGCTCTAGGACTTAAATCTTATTTTTGGCAGCCTCCTTTCTGCTCGGTTGGGACTTGACCAGGGGGAGCTATTTGTGTCTCTTTCTCTTTCCTGCCGCCCACTGTCAATGTATATATGTGTGTGTGCAGCCTCTACCCCGCACTGCGTGCGTGTGTGTGTGTTTATTGCCCCTGCCCCGCAGTGGGTGTATATATATGTGTGTACAGCCCCTACCCTGCACTGTGTGTGTGTATATATATATATATATATATATATATATATATATATATATATATATATATATATATATATATATATATATATATATATATATATATATATATATATATATATATATATATATATATATATATATATATATATATATATATATATATATATATATATATATATATATATATATATATATATATATATATATATATATATATATATATATATATATATATATATATATATATATATATATATATATATATATATATATATATATATATATATATATATATATATATATATATATATATATATATATATATATATATATATATATATATATATATATATATATATATATATATATATGTGTGTGTACAGCCCCGTCCCAGCCCTGGCCGCTCTCCGCCCGTTCCGGGCTCCCCTCACAGCCCCGGCCCCGCCCCACCCCGGGGCTCGCGCCGGGCGCGCTCCCGCTCGGTGCCGAGCGCGCGCCGCGCGGTGCATGGTAGGAGCGCGCGCCGTGCGCCTGCGCGCG
>VWPU01002599.1:0-92149 GCA_013398955.1 Callaeas wilsoni | reverse complement strand
GCCCCGGCCGGGCGGGCTCTCGGGAGGCCCCGCCCCCTTGGCCGCCCCAGCCCCCGCTTCCGCCCGGCCGTGGGCGGGGCCGCGGCGGGCCCGATGCGACGTGGCCGCCGTGCCGGCGTTGGCACGGCGGCGTGAATTCGCTGCCCGCCTGCTACCGGCTGTGCTTCCAGGCACTCCTTCTTACAGGGGACTTGGTATTTCTCGCTCTGCTGCGTTTTTGCATGTGCATAGTAAAGCGTAAATAAGTTTTAGGCGATGGCTTGTATTTTCACTTGATACCGGTATCTTACTTTCACTGGTACTGTGATTTGCCATTCCCTCCTTTAGTAGTTGGTCTTATTCCTTTTTCTTTGGCAGATGGCGTGGTGATCTCACACCGTTGGCAGGGTGAGGCAGCCTTTCACGTTCCTCCACCAGTTTGTTTGAAATTTCAATTTAAGTTGGTAGCAGCAAAGATCAGTTTATGTAGTGAGGTGATTCCTAACTTCCCGTGTGGTGCCCATTCCTGCTTCAAGGACCTGCAACATTATGAGTGTGAGAACCAAGGGGTGCGAGAGCTTTTACAGTGCTTTGGGGTCGATTTTTTTGGTGTTCCCAACAGCTGTGTTTCTCTGTATTGCTATACCAGGCCCGATTAACGGGGATTTCTCGGGGCTGCCAACAGGTGTCAGCAGTGATTCAGTTATATTTAATTCCCTCTTCCCAGCCCTGCGGCTCCAGTACTGCGAGTACTGGGAGTGGGAGCGGGAGCTCAGATGCAGGAGTCTAAAAGGGGTGGAAGGCGTCACGGTGACTGAAGGGATAGGGAGAAGAAGGTGGGGACTGTCAGGCCATCCTGGAATACCTGTGTTCTGTAATGATGGTGCTGTTTCTTTCCCTCTCTGTAACCAAGAGCCTGGTCTATGAATCAGGGAAGAAAAATCTTTGCAGGTAAAGGTAGCAAATGGAAAAGGAAAAAGATCATGCTGAGGCTTTTTGTTTGCCCCCAGACTGAGTACCTGTAGCACGTCTGTTTAGCCTGTAGGGTGCCGAGGCACCTATGGAGACATTCCTTGCTTTGGGGACCCTGTGTTCCACTGTGCAGTTGGTTTCTGTGTGTCTGTGCATTTGCCATTGAAATCAGTCGCAGGCCCAAAGAGGGTAGGCTCTTTTCTGGTTTGCATTTTGTAATTCTTGACCTTTCTGATATTCCATAAGAGTTTCAGCAGCACAGAGAGTTTCTTGTGTAAAGGTTTTTGTTGGTTTGTTATTATTTTATGATAATTAATATTGTTGGGTTCAAAATATTAATTATTGTGATGATTCATGGTCTGGAACTTGTTGTTACTGAAACCTTGGATTACTCTTACTGAAAAGTGGGTACTTTTCCCCAAAATATTTGAAGGCTTAGAAGCATTAAGGAAACTTTTACTGCAAGCTGGGGAACCTAATCATTTCAGAAGTTATAAAATGTCTGCTGCTTTCAAAAAGTTAATTCAGATGTGAACACAATTTTTTTCCTCTATCTGCAAAAAAAGAGGCTTAATTGCCTTTGATCTTGCTTTTAGTTCACGTAGTTGCTATTTAGAGTTTTTCACACTAAACAACTGTTTAATAAAAAAAAGGCTCTTGGTCAGAACTTAGAGGAATCAAGTAGTGAAATTTCTGAAGCAGTCGTTAGGTACCCGCAAACCACCAAAATCAAGAGGCTTAGCCAAATTAATGTGTTTTTAAGTCAGTTAATAAATAGGGCTGTTTTTTGTGGAGGTTTGGATTTATTTTAGTAGAAACCTTAAATAAATGTCACTTAAAAGCACAGTATGCAAGGAAAGACAGATGGTGGAGTTTATTCAAGGACTGATCTATTACTGTTTCAGAATAAAGAAACCTATAGCTTTTTAATGACTGAAATCTTGCAAAATCAAAGTAGGAAAAAAATTTGAAACAAGGCAGTTGTGAAACAAGGCAGTTGTGAAACAAGAAGAGGAGCTAATTATTCACAATAGCTGTATGCTCGTAAGTTCTAGATTGTTCTCTGAAAGAGAAAATCTGCTATTTCGTGAAGAATTGTGACATAATATTGATGTCAAAAGTAATTGTCAGCTAAATAAGTTGTGTTACTGTGAATTGAGGAAATACTATAATTATGGAAACAGATCTGTAGGATCTTGGGGAGGCGGAAAAGTTTGGGAGAGCATTTCCAAAACGCAGTGGAATGGTATTCATTACACCCAAGCAGTGTCCTTAAGCTCAGACCAGCAGAGCACAAGGCATGTCAGTGTTCAGGCTGCCTATTACTTCAAGAAATGTCCTATTTTTCATTACAAGCTCATTGAACAAAATGCAGAGATAGGATTGGCAGCAGGTCTGAAATGTAGAATTTGCCCTCCTTCTCCAGTCCTTACCCTAAAATTATCTGACTTTGAAATTGAGTTTTTATGCACTCTTTGATCTATTAAACATGTGTTCTTTTTTCATAGTGCCGGCACTTCAACAGGATTGATCCTTGTCAGCAGCTGATGATTAGTAGTCTTTTGAGAGAGAGTAGCTTGCTTTCTTTGGTTGACATGTTTCTACTCTGATGTTCAAATTACGGAGTGATTCCTTTCATCATCTGTAAACAAAATAGCAAGTGTTGACACTGACCATCAACAGAGATTGCTGTGAGTTCTTTGTTTTCCCGCTGAAGTCATACTGGTTCTAACATGGTACACATAGATGGAAGCTTTGGGGTGGCTGGCAGTTTGGGGTGTATGTTGTGAATTTCAAGTGAAAGGGAGGTGTTAACTTCAGCCCAGCACCTTTGGCCTTCTTGAGGCTTAAGTTTCTGACTAATTTTACAGGTGAAAGTTTAGTTGCCTGTGGCATCTTTGGCACCTAGATAGATGAGGACTTTTTTTTTGATCTAGGGACGTGTATGTACTTCTTGATTTTTTTTACCGTAAATGTCTAAATACTTTCTTTAATTTGTCTTTTACTGATTGTTAAAATGTTAATTCTTTAAGAGACAGTAGCAACACACAGCCTCCTAGGCAGCTCTGGGTAGGAAGATGAAAATTAAAAGAAATGTGGCCACGATCGGCTGTCTCTTGCAACAGCCCCCTTCCAGTTAGCACCTCTTCTGGATGGCTCGTTCTTACAGCTGGTGTGGAAAGGCTGTGACTAAGAGAAGAGGCTTTTTTGGACTGCATTTGATTCTAACGTTCTTATCACCTCCACTTTTTTAGCTTTGGATCTACACAGCATGCAGAGTAAGAAGATAAGCAAGAAGAAATTTTGACTTGCCTTTGTAGTATTATTGTGAGTCCTTCAGCAAGAAAATCTTGGGGAATTTTTAATTTCTGATTTCAGAATGAAGTTGATATTTTACAACATTGTCTCATTTAGTGGCATAATGTATGCCGAAATAAAAGGTGCGTCACAGAGACAACCAAATATTCTTGGCTCCAAAGTCAATATATTTTGGAGACTAACACAGTTAATTTTTGGCTCCTGTGAGGTTTTCCCATTCCATGGCCTATGAAGCCATGTTAGGTAAATTCATTCATATATTACTAAATTAGCTTAACCTTTCTCACTTCATTGTGCTTTGCATTTGGGGCAAGAAGCCTGAGTGCTGCTGATCCATCTCTCCTGGGTTTTGCCTCATTCACTCAGCCAGTTGCAAGTCTTCATCACAAGGTATTTTTATGTCTCTGCTAAGAGCACCAAGCAGAGACTTGTCATGCCTCAGCTTGAAGAAAAAGATTTTTTACTAGCTCTGTCATGGTGATATCATTTAGATGATACCAATTTTAGTAGGTGGGAAAAGCCTTTCTGTTATGAACACTAGCCATGGGAGTCAGTATATAGTGACATAAGCTTGCAGAATAAGCTTTTAACTCTCATCCCTGCTATTGACTCTGTAATTTCCTTTTATTAACAACATTCTTAGGCACCAAAATATGCTTTACACAGAAAGAACAAAAATTAAATGACTTTTACTTAGTCAAGAAAAAAAACCTGATGAAGTTTGAAGAAAGGGAGAATAAAAGTAAACAGGAGATCTCACTGTTTTTAGAAACAAAAATTATTTCTTGAAGTAAAAAAATTAAGTTAAACAGTTAAATAAAAATTTAAAGACAGCCTGTAACGTAGAATAAGATTAACAATTTTGAAAGGAATTCAAATTAACGACAAAAGATTCACGGCTCAAGTATTGTTTTTATTTAGAGTCATCTAAATGATGACATTTTTGCAGTTCATTAAGGAAAAGATTAACTATAAAAACTGCAAAAATACCAGGTTTAGTTGCAAGACTTAGATTAATAAGGTGGTTGCACTGCCTACTAGAGAAATAGCCAAATTAGTTTGTCAAGCTAGTTGAAATACCAAAAACATAGTTTCTGTGGTACCACAATCTAAGGAAGAGGTTCAGTTAGTTGCCAAAGAGGGAATCTGTGTTCTGTAGACATGGTTGGCAGTGAAAGAAATCGCTTGATTTCTCTCAAGGAATCAAAGAAGGGAACTATACAAAGGGAAAGAGGTGCAAGATAAGAAGACTCTTCCCAAGTTTCACTAGTACAGCTGTACTAGTACATAAGGCCATCAGAAATTATGCGTAAGTATCCTTACGAAGAGGCAGGGAGTATGTGCATTTTGACATTACTCTCCCCTCATGGTTTGCTGCAACTTCTTCCAGGGGCTCATTTGCCCTGTCGCAGAATGGGTTGTAGGGGGTGCGTGTGAGTGTTTTTTTCAGTGTGAAGTCCAACAGGTTTAACTTATCAACAGTTTAAATTGCCAGGTTTTGAACTGAGGAGTGCACCAATACACATTCCTTCCTGTTGATTTCCAGGAAGGGAGAGAGAGGGGCAGGAACCTTTAGCTGCGGAATGGAATGAGCAGCTGGAGGTGGTAACTTTTTAAACTTCTGGGGGGCAAGAATTGCTAGAGTTTGTCTGTCAGCAGGCTGTGTGTGCCTGCTGTCTGACACGTTTCTGGGTTTGGTAATGTCTCTAAGTACACACATGACTTATTTTGGAATCTTCTGTAATACTCTTAATAGTTGAGTTATGTTAGTTATCCAAAGTAGACTGCAACAAATACTGTAAATAAGCTTACTATGTTTCTAGCAGAACTCAGATTGAATTTACTTGTAAGCAGGTTGGTCATACCTGCTTCCCTTCTGGGCAGAACTTTGCTGTCAGTGATTAGACGGACTGGTTAAGCAGATCAGGCATGCTCCTGTGATAGTGTGACAGCAAGATTGGTTGATACCAGACTTGTAGCTGAAGTAGCATCTATCCCCATTGTGAGAAGCAGCTATCCACTGGTGTATAACTAAGGGATACAGATTTAAGATTACTGTGTTATTTTTTCAAGAACCGAGACAGTAAACTAGAATTTCATAATCACTTAAGTATCTGAGTTACTTTTTATGCTTTTAAATACATGTCATATCGAGAATGTCTGTTATGTGCAGAGATACTGACTGATATTTAATCCTTCACCAGTAATTCCATTCTCTGGAAATCCAGACATACAAGTCTGTGTAATAGAATTATTTTCTAAGATAGGAGTAGTATTTTCAGCTACTAGGGAAGGCAAGCCACCTCAATTAAACCACTTTGAACTCATTAAGTTAGCAGTAGAATAAGCAATCTTTTCATGATGTTAGACATGAAAGGTTGCATCATTCATGTACTAGAATAACTTGATTTGTATAGAGCCTAAACTGTATCAGACCAATGATTTTAATACACTGGAGGGAAAAAGTACCACCATACAAACCAAAGGCATAAATGTGAACTTTCTAGAGCATTTCCAGAACTGATGGAAATAATGTGCTACACCAAAATACAGAGAGAAGGTATATATGTAACAAAACTTTTTAAAATTTTTGTGCATTAAAGCTCTTTTAAAGGAAGTGTTGGTGTTTTGTTATTAGAGAAGATAAATGGTGTGTAAATATGTAACTGTTCAGTAGAATGGGTGTCAAAAGCCAGAGCACAACTAAGAGGAGAAGTGTTTTAAGACACTCTAATTTTTCCCTGTTATGTCACTGAAGATGTCATTGCATTGCATTTTGAAACAGACTTTTGGTTAAAGTCTTTGGTTGGGTTATCAGGATATTAGCAGGAGTTCTGAGAAATGCAGAAATCTGATTGAAACATAACTTTGGTTATGAGTTACAACATCATACTGTATGGTTTGTGTAGATCCTGGGTAGACATGGCATTCAGGAAGAAGAGCTGTGAAAAGGAGATGTGGGTCTTTCATTTGTTTGGTTTACAGTGTTGTGTCTGTTGCAGTTGGCAACACAACTCTCATGTTTTTGTGCTGATAGTATGGCTTTGTCATGATGCTCAAGAAAGTCTGTAGAATTCTTAAGGATAGGGGGGTGCAGTGAACCAGCAGTTCAGATCTGAACCAAGTTTCATCTTTTCTGGATGAAAAAGTTTGTGTTCTCTCATTTTTTGTCTTTTCATTCCCCTAAAACAGTAGCACAAAGTCTGTACTTCAGTCACCTCTTCTCTTCATATTTTATGAAGATTAGTATTTGGGTTCTGCTAATGGGCTTGAGTTCCTGTTTGGAAAAGGACACAGCAGCTGCTTGATATTTTCCAGTCACTCCAGCTTCTGAATTTCTTGTAGCTCTCAGGTAAACATGACTTGTTTGGGTTTATTTTCTGTGCCTAAGCATAAATGCATAATATCCTTAACTTAGGAATGATATTAATGAAAAGAACATTTAATACTTTTTGAAGA
This sequence comes from Callaeas wilsoni, assembly GCA_013398955.1. Taxonomy (NCBI): domain Eukaryota; kingdom Metazoa; phylum Chordata; class Aves; order Passeriformes; family Callaeidae; genus Callaeas; species Callaeas wilsoni. The sequence goes on along the minus strand of VWPU01002599.1, from coordinate 85,420 downwards.
TTGTGTATGCCTTTTTTTGTCTTCAATTCGATGTTAAGGTAACATTTTGCATAATGAGGAAATAAATTTTAAGATAGTTTCACTGAGTCTAGATTTATTCAGTCCACATGCTTTGAATATAAAATGGTAGAAGAAATTGCTGAACATAGATCAAGGAGGAAATGACATAAACAACATTCAGTAGCTTTAGATAAGTCAGGTAAAATTTTGAGGATTAGCATCTCATACAGTCATTAAAATACAAGTCAACTGGTCACTAAGCAGGTAATTTTTCGTGCTGAGTTAGACATTTCCTTTTTAGTAACTCATGCTTCTCTTCTTTTGAGTCCTTCATGAAGCATTGTATGCTTACATCAGCAACTCAGTACTAAAACTTGATTTCTTACTGATTTTATTTTAAACTCTGTTTCAAGGGTATTGCTTTACAAGTTTCTCCTGGTTGGTTGTCTATAATGTATGTGATAATAAATTCTTCAAAGCACCGAAGAGTTCCTGTTCCTCTGCCTGGTATCTTATAATCTTCTGTTATACCTGTTCTTAGACAGGAGTTTCAGAACCAGAATGTCTATCAACTTCTTGTGTATATTTTGCCAACTCTCATATGTGCAGAAAGACATGCAGGTGAAGTGTCATACAAATAATTCCTTGTACTGTATTGCATATCTAATCTTTAAAAAAAATATTAACTTTCAGACATTCAAATGCATCTCCAAAATACTGAAGAAAACTATTAAGACTAACTGTAATGCAATTTGTGCTGCAAATATAATTACTCTTTTACATCTTCTATCTTCTAGTTTAAATACATTACTTTAAAAAAATTGAATAGAAGGAAGTATGTTTTCCAAAAGTAACAACACAGCACGTGCTATAAAGAAATCATATTTCTAAGGGTTTCATAGTCTTTGGTGTTAAAAAAAAAAGCCTTCAAAGACTAAACACTTGATCAGTTGTGTTAATTTTCTTGTGTATCTTGCCTTACTGAAAATTAAACCAGTCTTCTAAAGCATAGATGAAAATTGCCAGAATAAAATAGTTTATGACTAGAGTTATGTAATCAATCATAGATGATAGAGCAAAGTTGTTGTTTGTTTTGTTTGTTTTGTTTTTTTTTTTTTTTTCTAAAAATTACTTTGTTATGTGGCGGGTACATTGTACACTAGATTTTGGACAGTTTGAATTAGCACAAACAGGTGCCACTGCTAAATACTTTCTTTCTACACTTGGCCGCTACACATCAAAGCATTAAAGGCCAGGCTATTTTGTCTGAGCTCTGGAGTTCAAAATGAACCACTTTATAGCCATTATAAACAGCAGTATTGCTATCTTAATTATACAGGTTATATTCTTTAGAAATGATAACTGACCAAGCTACATTAAAAGGGAACTCTAAGACCATAAATTCCAGCATTTGAAGCTTCTTAAGTGGTTTTAAAATTAAAATAGTCAATTGCCAGAAATAGGGAAGCATATCAGAGGTATCATTACACTGTTCTTATTTGCTGGGAACGTGCTAGTATGTCAAGATAGGGGTGTCCTTGTCTATCACAGTAATACTATCTTCTTAAACAAAATAAAAATCCAAATATTGTTAATGTGCAATGTAGCTTGTTGCCATTTTCTTGTGTAAGAAGTTCATAAAACCCTAATGCTAAAATAATTTTACAGCCTATCTATTTTGTTGGCATTAAGTGAATGACCAGTCAAGATTTCATTTTATTTAGGTTTGTAATCTGAATTTTGTATTAAAATAAAAATTATTAGATACCTAATTAGTTTCAGTATTCTTTTCACCAGGATATCTGAGTGGTTTCTCAACAGCAATGAAGGTATCTTTGGAATAGTCCCCATTTTAATAGTGAGGAAATGAGGCCAAGAAATTTCATTCCCAGAAGTCCAAACTACATGGGAAATGTGAATATCCAGATTAAGCCGCTGCTTTTTTCAAGTGTTTTGATATCTTTTTAGTGTTGTACATTTTTTACATATGGTGCATTTCCATTTGGAAGCTCTCGTTATTCTGCAGTGCTGCAAGATCTAACTCCAGTTACTTCACCTTGCCATGCAATAGAAAATTTGGGACACTTACATCCCACTTTTTTACAGTCTCTCATGGCATCTCATTGACTGTCAGATCCTTTATTTATTTACCTAGGCTTCTATTCTCTGATTTCCGTTACAACAGCCGTAGCTTTCTGTTTCTGGTTTTCCCAGTCTGCATGGGCTTCCTCTCAGCTATTCTGTGTTCAGATCTCAGCATTCCCGTTGTTGGTTCTCCCAAAATGCTGTGTGGGTGTTAACTTTGAAGCAGTTGCTCAGTTTTTCATGCCTTGGTGCCTCATAGCATGGCTTTGCCAACAAGCTGTAATGGTAATTTCTGTAGCACTTTAGTAGCCTTAGATTAGGACAGACTTGGTTCTGTGCAGTTGGGAGAGTTTCCAGCTAAGCTGACACATAAGAGTTAGAGAGCTCTAAAAAAAGAAGAAATATTATGAGAGTAATTTTGCCAGCTTCTGATGAGTATGTGTGAACTGGAATTCCCAAAACTCATGATTTCATGTAGTTTTTCATATTTACATTGTTTATTACTGATGAGAGAAATTTTTGAAAGGACAGAAGGCAAGTTTTGATACAGGAATAACCTTCCTGCTCAATTTTCATATTGTTCCTAAAAGCAGTTTTACAAATCCGTGAGGTTATTTGAAACATTGCTTACAAAATACTAAATGCATACACAGCCTTATTATTGTAGTTTTAAAGTTACTTTTGTTGAACCTTAACAGAAAAATTCAACTTGAAGAAAACTATCTAACAATTGAGAAATTTATTTTGTTCTATCTACTGCAGTTATAAGAAGCAGGAAACAGTATTGTAAGGGGAAGATGAATTCTGAGCACTGCTAACTCCTGCTGTTATTTATGGTAACTGCTATTTGGAGTTTTGCCTCTACAAAGAAAGATTATTTTTTTAGTTAACAAAATGTGGGAGAAGTCCAGATGGGAAAGCAGGTACTAGATGGCACGATATGAAAAAAGGGAAAAAGGGTCAGATTAAAACACTCTAAGGAAGAAGAAGCTTTCCATAACGTAATTATGGTTTTTCCTTGTTCTACGTGGTAAATTTTTAAAACAGATCCATAAAATGGCTGGGGAATTTTGTGGACTGATCAAGTTAATACTAGTACAAATATGGAAGAAGTAAGAAATTCCAATATTGGGTGTGTTACTAAGGAAAATACCATTTCTATTAATGATTAAAACAGAAATTGGCAGTGGTAGCTCAGAACATAATGCCTTTTATACTTGTGGAAAACATGACACCTCAATTCAGTGTCAGATAACAATGTGCCAAATATAAAAAGGGATTTTCATTTGGCATTTTAAGTACTCATTCCCGCTTCTAATAATGGTATGAGGAAAGCAGTTCCTATTCTGGCTGGATGAGAAAATGTCTATAAATGAAATTTAGTAAAAAATAGTATATTTTTTACCAAATAATGTAGTTTACAGTGCAAACTCCTTTTTAATTGCCTTTTCTAGTTATGGTTGACTTTTAAGTGGATTAAATTTTTTTCAAAGAAAAATACCTAATGCCTGTTTCTCTCAAGATAAACACAATTAACTTCCTGTCTGCTAAAAATCTTGATATTTATTTCCAAGAACATTTCCATTTATCATTGTCTTTTTTTCATTTATATAGGTTTGTTTGAATGAAGTTTCCAGAAAACATTACAGATTCTTACTCTAATAAATTACTCCTAGAGTCAGATGATAAGAGGTGACTTATTTTTTCCACTTTCCTTTCAGAAACATGGTTTTGTATTATAGTACTTAATATCTACTCTTCTGTTCATTGAAGTCAGGGTGATCTGTGGATGCAGTGACATTTGGATCACACCCTTTTTTCCTGATGGACAGTTGCCAACATTCTGAAATGTTCTTTTATGATCACCAAACAAGAGAATCCAGGGTAGAATAGAAAGGTTTAGGATTACTTTGGGTACAGTATTTTAAGTTATAATTCAAGACACTGTTTTTTAATTTAAAAGGAAATATAGAAGTTTAGAACAGAACCGTTTCTTGTGCTGCCATGATTCTTTATTTTAGGATTATAGTTCACTTAGAAATCTGGTTCTGTCATGCAGCTCTTCAGCTTGTATCGTGTAGCAACTCAGCAATCTACTGAGCAATTACTCACACTAATGGAACAACTTGTGAGTGACTGCTGATGACTGTGAGTAATAACTTTATGGTATTAAAGCAAATTAGTTCTTAAAATATCTGAGGAATTTAGATTCCCCTCTCTAAAACTGGCCAACAAATAAAGCCTGTCATGCCATAGGTTTAAAATAATATGATACAGCACAATGAAATGCGTATCATAACTGTTAGAAATTTTCCATGTTGTATATTTACCATTGCTTTTTAATTAATTTAATTTTAGATGCTGCAAGGTCTTATGCATAAAAATATCTAGATGTTTGATTCTTATGATCTGCTCTGAATACCATTTTTTGTGCAGTGCTAAAGTCTTTGTGTGCTAGATACTTCCATTCAGCCTGAGCCAAATAATAAGAGACTGTCAAAGCTGGTATATATTAAATCTCTGTTTATTTATTAATGTATACTTCAATTATTTACTGCTATGGCTCTAGTTTTTTAAGGAAAAAATATTAGTCTGACATAAAATGAGATAATCAGAAAGAGCAATTGTACCTAAGCAGCAAAAGAACATATTTTAGCAAAAACAGATTATCTGAGTTACGTGGTTTAGTACATGAATTGCAGGGTTTTATAATAATGCTTTTGAATATTTATTTTAAATATGTAAATAAAGGAATTAGAAATGTAGAATTTGGAATGCAACAGACCTTTTAAATGGAACAAGTACAATCCGGGATCTTGGAACCTACTGTCCCACATGAATATCACCAGGCTAGCAAGAGCGGTAGTGAACTCAGTACTATGTACAGTATAAATAATCGTCATATTTTGAGCAGCAGGCATCATGACCAGCTGATATTTTCTTTCCTCGGGACCAGTTGTTCCCAAGAGTGCATGGCTGGAGCCATATGATCTTATCAACACATTTGAGAGCCTGACCCAAACACTGACAGAGATTTTGCTGCAGCAATGACTGTCATAGAAGAAAGTCGCCCTTTTGCACAGCAGTTATCCAATGTCTACTTTACTATACTTTCACTTTTTTGTTTTAAACTTTTTGTGAAGATCAGCCTTGCTATACTTAGTCATTTCTACATTGTGAAAGGAAACCGTAAGGAAGCAGCAAGGATAGCTGCTGAATTTTATGGAGTTCCTCAAGGACAAGGTATATTTGTACATAATATGTTATCACTACTGTTTGGGGATTTTGTTGTTCAGGTAATTGCTTATCTGTTAGCCTCATTTACATTCAGTTTTTCAAATGATATGTGTGAGTGGGTTTTTTTTCTGTAGTTGTTGCTGTGTTTTGTATAACAGAAATTATCTGTAGGAGTGTTGTTAGATTATGTGAGCTTTTTTTTTTTTTTTTAAATTTTTAGATAATTATTAAGTTCAGAATAAAACTGAAGTATGACAGCCAGTGTTCTGTTAGGAGAGGGGCCTGTATTTAAGATGGCTATATATAAATAAGATTGCCAAATACTTCCCAGTCTGGGGCTATTTTCCCAATTGCTCCTAATGTTCCCCAGCTTACCATGCATAGTTGAAATTTTCCATGTTTGGCATATGATTATTTTGAACCACTCTAGTGAAATTAGTCCAAATATTTCTGAAAATTATTTCTTGATTAAGGTAAAATTTTCTTACAGTAATTTATTTGAGAAGATATCGTCGTCACGTACTTTGAATAAGTTGTCTCTTGGCATGTATCAGGAACCTTAGTAACACTTTGTCAGGGCCAGCTTTGGGGCATCTGTGTGGAAATCCTTCAAATTTTACTGGGTTGAAAGCTCTTGTGAAAATTCCTTTTTCTGTTGTTGCAAGCAGAACTTTAGCAGAACTGCTGCCCCAAGCTCATCTGTAGTGAGGTACCATTTTCATTCAATTCTTCTTCTGCGTTTCAGAACACTCGTTCTTTGAAACTGTGGTGTGCTGATACATGACTGAGCCATGATTTTGCTCAGCTTGGTACCCCTGCTGCCTCACTTGTCTTTATTGTTGTTCCTTGTATTCTGGGATGGCATCAAGTTGAGTTAGGCAGTGGAACAGGAGGAGTTGTCTTGCCTCTTACTGCCTTTGCTGCTCATCCCTAGGTACCACGAATGAGAAGACATAGCCCAAGTTAAACGTAAGGGGGGAAACTATAGAAATGAGCCAGAAACAGTTTCAAACTCAAAAGTTTTTTTTCAGTCTTCGATGTTGGGACTAAAGTTAGACATTTTGTGTGAGGGTGTTAAAATTTGCAAACCAGAAAGAGAGGCTTAAATCTTAAAGCAGGAATTAGCTTACTTTGTAGAAGATTTACTTTAGATGGATTTATATCATATGTTTTCTGCATGAGCTCTGAAACCCAGGGTTTTTGCATCTGAGCCTGTTACTGACACCATTTGAACTACTATGCATATGTGTGTGTTTGTGTGTGAGTGTATGTGCAGATGCATATGTGTGGGAGGGTGTGGGTATGTATGTATATATTCACTACGGTAGGAGAGGAAGAGCACAAGCAGGAACATTTGCAGAGAATGGGGAAGGCCTTACTTGAAATCAAGAATTTTTTGCCAGAAATGGCTGGCTAGCTCTAAGGCAGCTCATTATGGGAAGACTGACACACAAGCTGGGCAAAGAATGAAAGGGTTGGGAAGAACTGGAAGGAAAGGAATAACATTCCTCAGGTTGGAGAGTAAAATAGTGTCTACAGTGTTACCTGTTGCTGAACCCAGGAATCTGTAATTCAGTCATTTGTCAAAAGTCTTATCTACTATACCTAAGAAATGTATTATTAAGCATTCTAGTAGCTGGCTGATGCAAACGATGTAAATCTATTACTATTGCAGGTTACTGTTTTGGTCAGGTAGCAGAGGTTTTTATTGATTTAAAGGATCAAACATATGGTAGATTTTCTAGTTTTCTGCTTGGTTTATTAAAAGAAAATAGTTAATGCAACTATTTTGTGTTTAAATTTTATTTTTTATGTTGAACGTCATTGTGTCTTCATTTTTCACTGTCCAGCTTGCAGTGTTTGGTTCTGGATTTGTAACTGTTGTAAGCACATGTTCAGCTAGTGTTACATAATCTGCTATTCATCTATTTGTTGTGATTAACAGCAGCAATCCTTGCTCTTTGGGATGCAAATAATTCTCCTCAGAATTATTATTTTATCTTATCTTTTCTATACTTTAGTTCTATGTGTGTGGAAGGAGGCATGCTAGTGTCTGAACTCACACCGTGCTGTGCAATTTGGTTTGTTGATGTTGGTGAAACACAGGGATGCCTCAGTAGAGTTTATGTAATATATGTAACAAAATATCCTCTTAAAAGTAATATCTCAAAGATGTACAGTAGGTAACATGAGGCATGAAACAGCTTGAAACATTACATTGTAAAATTAAATACTCAGTATCCTTCTAATTAGGGATTCATTCTGTGTTAATTCTCAAGTAGCAGAAAAACCTTGGCAGAAAAGAACAACATAAAGAACCACCAAAACAGAAAATTAGCCTAACATGTGTCATTAGCTAATTGAAGTTTATAGTGTTTCAATAAGTAATTCAAATTAGAGGAAATGTTTCTTTTTATTTTCTAGTTTTAACCTGATTACATACTCTCAAAATTCTGTTAGCACTGGTATTTTAGATTTGCTTTTAATAACAAAAAATTACTTACTGCTATTATAATGGCTTGGCTAGGACAGAGTGCTAGAATTTTGAAGGGAAAAGAACCTTTGGAAATAATGTGCCTCTAGGCACAGGCATTATTTCATACTTGCTAAATTGACCTCTTGAGTTAAAATAAGGCTTTCTTTTATGAAGTCTGTATAATTGAGGGTGCTTCAGGTACTGAGCAATAGGTTTTGGTGGAACTCCCTTTTGTCAAACTGAAGGTATGGAGGTCAGTTCAGGAACTGAGGCCCAGGAATCATACATTTCAAGGCTAACTTGCTTTGACACCTGTTCTTTGTTAAATATAAGGAGACAGCTTTACCTGAGTCATCTGCCCTGTGTGGTGTTAATGCTACATGTTAGTAGTGAAACAGGTCATACTTTATTCCTTAATATTTCAGGAGTATTTTCTCTTCAGTTTCAATAGTCAGCAATCTACACTTCGTCTATGCTTTGGATCTCAAGTGTATGTGAATGGCTGAATAATGTCACAATAATTAATTAGAAATTATTATACTGTTTATGTGGCATTGAAATATAGGAACTAGATCAGTGTTCAGCATCAACTGAGACCAAAAAAGTGCATATGAAAGCTCTACTAATTATAAGTCACAGTAATTTGTTTATGGAAATGATGTCCGAGTAAAACTTTTCTGTATAGCTGAAAGGTACCTACAGAGGTAAATTGGATGCTCTAGGATGAAATATACATGAGTTATCTGGCAAATGTTTGGCTAACCTGTTTTTAAAATGCGTAGTTATAGTGATTTCTGCAGCATCCTTATGCAACCAATTGCAGTTTTTACTGTTCTCATCACTAGACTGCTTCCCACTTCCTCCAAGACTGACCTAAATCTTTATTTCTGCTAACTAAATACATGACATATGATTGTTTCTCTCCATGGATAAGAAATATTGAATTTAAGGACTATAATCTTGCATTTTCCTACTTCTGCTGGTTTTTTTTTTCTTTTCTAGAATAAAGTAAAAAGAATTTAACTTAGTCTGTCCTCCTAAGTCTTATTTTCTAGCACCTGGAGTTACTGCAGTTGCTCTCCTTTGGACTTGTGCCAGTCCATATATCGTTTGCAGACATCTTTACTGATGTCTAATTTCCCATGTTAAACAGAGTGCTCCAGCTGAGAGTTTCTGAGTGTAACCAGGGGAACTATTAGTTGTATACAAGTGGAACACTTATGTCATGTGCCATGTATGTGGTACCCTATGTAAGACCTCCTGGAACGATGCTGCCCCCTCAGCAGCAGAGTATTACGGATAGAGTCTGTAGCCTGTAAACCACATGTTAAAACAAAGTCACTGTACTGTGCATTTGCTTTTTCCTCTCTTAGTACAGTACTTTGTACTGGCCTTCAGCTAACTTCATGCTGTCTTGGTATCAGACAATTTCTCCATTTTACTTGTCTATTTTGAATTGTTTCTCTCTGAGCAGTTGCAGCATCTACAAATTAGTGTCATCTACTGCTTGCATAAAAATAAATACATTATTCTATCACTCATGATATTAAAAGCCTGAATAGCACCAAATGCAGGACAGAACTCTGCAGTCTTTTACATTTGCTTAAAGTGAATCGAAGACCTGTGTCCTAATAAGTATTAGAGTTGAATTTATTTTTCAGTGAAGTCAGTCGTATTACTAGCATAAAAAAATTAAATGAAAAAGGGATCCATTCTATTATCAAGGTCCCATTTGCTGGGTTATTTTTAACTTCGGCGCTAATTTTGTAAACACTTACTTGTATACACTTGCCCCGTTGATTTGAAAGGGACTGATTAGTTGTTTGGAGCCAAGCGCTTTGCAATCAGGGACTAGAGCTGTGTTGCAAATAGGTTGTGCCTAGTGTTTATTTATTGTGTTGAAGTGAACATTTGCATATTCACTGCATTTGAAACTTTGCAAAAGTCAACATTTTATTAATTTCTTTCTTAATGGATAAAGTCATAGCAAGTATATGTTCAGTTTTAAAATTCTGTGCCCTACAAACTGATATACAAAAATAAACTAACTTGAAAATTAACTTTGGGTATATTTAGCTGCTTAGCAGACTATGTGTAATGACGGTGATCTGCACAGTAACATTTCTTCTCTCATGGTATTTACAGATCTGTGAAGAGTTAATAACTCAGCCTTTTATACAGCTGTTGCTGGATGAACACTGGAGGGTCTAAAGCAACTTTTAGACTCTTCCTACTACACCAACTAACTGGTCATATCATGAAAGTGCTCTGTGTATAGAAGCACTGGGTTGGAGCTTCAGATGAGTTTTATAGTTTAGTTACTTTAGGATGAGGTAGTAGTGCTGTGGTATGAGGTGATTTCAAAGTTTGTGTATCACATCTGAAGAATTAATTAATCAAATTATCAGATGTTTTGGGTCTGTGAAATATAAACTCTGCCAAAAAATACTGGTAAGATCTTGGTTTGTGTGAAAGAGCCTATACTTTGTTACTACAGATAACTTTATAGAAGGAGGCATAGTTCCCACTCCTAAACTTTTTTGTAAGACAGAAGGTGTCTATTTTATCAAAAGTAAACCTGATACTCAGTAATTGTCAAAATGTATTTAGCTACAAGCAGAGAGTGATAAAGAGGAACCTTCTTATTTGCAGAGGTTAATGTATCATAAACAACAAACAGGTAGTTATGTACATATATCGATACCTGGGGTCTGATGGACTAGCTAAGTAGTTCTGAGAATGTAAAATTATTTGTCTTAAATATCCTATTTTTTAATGATGTCACCTCTCTTCACAAAAATTTGTGTAAAATTTCACTTGCTGCATAACTGTTTAAGTTAAAATTATTTGAAAGCAGAAATTGTGTTTAGAGTATGCTTCTTAAAATATGTGCTGGTTTTGCAGAACAGGAGAGGTGAATATGCCCTGGTTTCTTCTAAGCTTAAAAAATTCTACTCTTGAATGACTGTAGCAAATTCTAAGCTACCCATCTTTGCTGTATCTGCCTGGGTCAGGCATGGTAGGAAAGCTCAGTACACTAGCTGTTCCTAGTTAGGCTAAATTAAGCCATCGACAGGATTGTGGTAGTTCAGTCTACTGGAGCCTCCATCTTCTAGAGACTGGTAAATAGTATGGAGTTTTCTGTTTCCTTTTTTTTTTGTACGCTGAGCAGTACTTGGGTAGTCCCAAGAAACCGATCCTTAAAATGCAGCTCATAAATAGGCAATAATGCTGTGTTTCACTGTCAGAGATCCACTGTTTGGAAGGCTCATAGTGAATGATTTGAGCAAAGTTTTCATGTTTATTTTATCCTAACAAGTTCCAATTGATAATGCCACTCAGCAACAGTTGTTAGGTAGGGAAGACAGGCATGAGGCATTTTCTCAACTCGCATTCCACAGAGATCACAGTTCTATTAATAAAAGCGATACAAGACCTCTCCTAGCTTCCTGGATACAATAGAGATTCATTTAGCAATGATAGGAATATTGTATGGCATACCTATTCACCATACCACTTGGTGTAAGGCACCGCATTTAGCATTTGTTTTTCATTTGCAGCACGTAAGCTAATGGTGTAAAAATGCTTAAGATAGTGTGAATATTCTTTTTTGAAAGTTTAGAACGGGGGGCTTTTTCGGTGGAGCTCATCACTTTCTCTTGTGTGTGCCAAATAACTTTGCCTAGTATGACAAATGACTGCCAAAGAAGAGTCATACTTCAAAATAAAGCCAATAAGACACTTGCTTTGAAGGAAGAAAATTACACCACATATCAGACAAATACCAGAACCACTCTTTTTTGAAGAACGTATTCTACCTTAAAGAGGTTTTGCTCAGAGTTACATGATGCAACTAAGTCAACGTGGCCAGAGCCCTGAATTATTTTCAGAAACAAAAAGCAAGAACATCTGTTGGTAAGCATGTTACTTTTAATTCAAATTTTACATTTTTTACATCCCTCATCTTAAAATTTCTGAGGCTACAGAAACTTCTAGTGAGTGTGTATGCTGGAGCTTGTTTGCATGCTCGCCTCCCTGAAAGAAACTGATACTGCCTATCATATGGATTTGTTTGTGGGTTTTTTTCTCTTCTATATATGTCAGGACCTCCTTGAGGTCCACCAGCTGCATTTTTTGGTCGGTTTCATTCAGATATGCCTCCCTGAAATGTATTTTTTCTGAAGATGGACCTTAACTTGTCACCAACCTAGGTCCCATTCACTTGCTTGGAGTGTAAATGCTAAATTCACATGGAAATACCCTTCATCAATTGATTTCTGTATTTTTCTGTTTGAAATTAATAGTAAGCTTATGAAATAATAGAAGTACAAAATTAACGTTTAGAACTCTGATGTGGCTTAAAACCTGGGATTTTAAAGGTGCATAGCAATAAGACTGAAAGGCAATCCTGGAGTAATCCATCTGCAAGGCTTTAAAGAGAGCTGGTGTTAAAGAAAATATGCAGAAAACTGCAGTATTGGATTGGGGCAAGCTCAGTTGTACCATCTGCACTGGTCTTTCATGCATTGGGGGGGCATAAGGCAGTAGGGGAAGACCAAAATAGCATAGCTCCCTGAAGGTGATGTTCCTTCCTTCAGCCACAGGATTCTTATGGCCAGGGTTTTACTATTCACATTCCTCTCTTGTGGGGGATGTTCTCAAACATTCGCAATGCAGGCAAACAGTGAGTGAACTTCTGCCAGTCAGTTGATGATGGCTTGGGGGGAATTGCATTGCATGCCAAAGTGCTGAGCTCTGCTCATGACTGCAGCGATGCTGGCTGCTTGGCCATAAATCCTTTGTGGCATGCTGCATCTGTTGCACTAGTGGATGTTACTCTCGGCCATGTCTGGAGTGTTTCTGGCAATAGAGGCAATCTCTCTCTTTATGGCTGTTCTTTCACTGTAATTGGCTGAGGATTCTCTCTGGGGTGCCCTTTACCACTCCTATGCTGACTACTGCTTTCATACCTATGTCTTTCTGTCAATATCTGAAGCTCCAACCTCCTTTGTAACTGATTTGCTTAGGTTCTGCCCCATGACTTCTGTGATTTAGTTTAGTTTACGTATTAGCAAATATTCTATGTTACTGCTGTCTGTCTGCATGGAGAGTCTGACAGGTACACATTGCAAACAAGCCAAGAAATGTAACAAATGCGTCAGTGTTCCGCATTTGACTTCTGGGAGGCCTGAGACAAAGCCTTTGCAATATCAGAAGTTTAAATCTTTTATTAACCTTCAGTTATGATTCCCAGCATCTGAGGATACTAGATGTAACAACTCTAAGAATCTCGGGGAAGAGGTAGGAAAATTTCTAGCCATCCAGCCATGCTGTTGCTAACATCATCGTCGTCAGCAGCAGCAGCAGCAGCTGCAGCACCATCATCATCAAATACTACTGCTACTACTGCTACTACTATTACTACTAATTTGGATTTCCAGCTGAGAGACAGTGATGAGATTGTATAAGAGTATGTAATAAACTTTTTTAGTGCTTATACTGGTGTAAAGAAATGTCATTTTATGCTTAAGTAACTAATGACCATTAAAGTATTATCTATGTATCTGCTGGTATTTGTGTTAGTGACACCTGGGTAATGCCTAAGCTTCTGGTTGCCTGCTAATGCCTTATCTCACAACCATACTTGCCATGAAGTTTGGCTTGATGCAAGAATATGTTTAACAAACAAATAAAAAGTTGTTCCAGGCCTTTTCCTGTTCTGCTCTTGGAGCTTTATCCTTGTACTTTTATGGTGCATTTAAATTCCTTGGCATTGAGCTGGCACTGCAGAATGTAACGGTGGTACCACTGTGGCCTTGTAGGATGCTGGTTTTGTCAGTAACGACAATTCTGCAATTCTTCCTAAAATTTGCTTCATCTTGGCATCTCCTACAGAGAGGAACATTCAAGCTCTCTTCTGGTTCATTTCTGGCAATGTCAACTGACAGGCTGCTCCTGGGGTACTGGCACTGAGCCCCAGGGAGCCTGTCTGTCATGTCGGCTTTGTGGTTGCAGGGTGTGGATCACATGAGCAGGAAGAGTCAGTTTCTAGTCCCGTTCCAGAATTTAGTCTGGCAGGTTCCATGCAGTCACTGTGACCCCATAATAATCCTGGTCATAAAACCAGAGTAACCTGAAAGTACAGAACAGTTTGGGAAGCAAGGTGGGTCATCAGTTTGCTGATTTGAGAGGGTTGCATACAAAATACTGATCTGTGACATTTGAAAATGGTGAAATTTTGTCCAATTTTTCTGAAGATAAATTATTGTTATAGGAGTGTGGACTGTATTGCATTGGACCGCATCATGTATTGAAAGGTCAAGGGGATTTTGGGTATTGTTGGTTTTATTAACTCACTTTTTGGTGTGCTACCACACTTGTATCTCTGTTGCTTTAAAAGCAATCTTGAAAATAGAATGAGCTCCCTGCTGAAAGGGAGGAACAAAAATTTTCTTCTATTTTCATTGCCACCTGTCCAGAACTGCTGCCCCTTTAAATTTAGAGCTATATGCTGACATGGAAATGTTGAAACTGTACTAACATTTCTTTGTACAAAAATCTGGAATAAAAAGATTTTGAAAGTTTCCTTAACACTTCTTCCTCTGGGTTATAAATTTGAACAGAACTAATTATTACTGAAATGTAACATAGTGCTTTATTTAAAGCTTCTATGCTAAATTAGGTCAGAATTCTAAACTCATCAGTAAAGTCCTCTGGTTTCCTTAGTCTCAGACTGTAGCATCTGCCCCTTCCCTTGGCTGCTCTTTTGAAGGTAACTGCACTGCTTCCATGAATAACTGTAATCAAAATGCTGTCCCTAATTGCTTGTTTGCCAAGTCAGGTAAAATAATGGTCAACTGTATTTTTTACATGCTTGGACACCTACTTAGACTTCTGTTACAGATTTTTGGGCAGATTTTGAAAGTGTTTGAGTGTCTTCTGTAGAGAAAAATCTGAAGAACAGAATCTCAGGACTAAGCCTAAGTAGTTTTGTAGTTTCGAATGTTAGTAGTTTTATTACCTAATGAAGTTGGAGGATTCAGATTTTTAGTTTGTAGCTAATGTATTCCAGGGCATAGGTGGTTGATATGAGAAAGATCACATAGCAATTCCATGTCAGATGTGGGAGTGAAATAGCCTACAGCCTTACTCCATGGTTTTAACCATGTTCATTCCTTTGTCTCAAGTATATTTTTAACATAATTCCAAATGATTTCTGATGCTATTTTAGCTTTTTTTTTTTTAAACTTGTATTTGTGAACTGTTTTAATAAGAATTTTTAATGGTTTTTGCCTGGAGGATGAATGGTTGGGCCTAGCAGAATTTAGTGAAAAATTCCTTCTAGACTCCTGAACTGGATAAGCTTTGCCGTCTTTAAAGCACAAAAATGCATATTTTTATAATATCCTCTAGAGTATTCAGAGTAACTCAGTAAGTGGCAAGCATCTATGGAATATCTCTGTGGAGGAGAGATACTTTTCCTATAAGCCATGCTTTGAAGATGGAGGATTTGGGGAGTGGTCTGACTGCATTGGTAGCTCACTGCTTCGTGTGCAGTTGCCTGCAGATGAGAGCAGGTGATGCTGACTGCTGCGGGGGTCTGCCTCCTTGGAGCCCTGGCAGCTGTCTGGGTACCTGCTGGTTTCCTTGCCCCAGCCAGTCACACCTCTCTGACTAGTAAGAGAGAACGGAGGCCGGAATAAACGCGGAAGGCTTTTGTATGAAGTACTTCCAGGTTCGTACCACTCCTGTAGAAAGACACAGATTCATTCTCAGCTGACAACTTCATGCACAAAACTCCTACAAAAAAATGCAGGTTTTTTCTTGCCAGACCACTGTCAATTCCTGCTCTGCAGTTCCAGATGCTTTGCTTGATCCTGATCCTCACCACGTTCTCCTGAGAGTCCTGGAATTCCATTCCAAATGGAAATTTAAAACTGATATGAGCTTCAGAGCCATAACAAGTTCAAAAACTGTCCGTGCATATTTCTCACAGGAGAATAATGCTGCTGTCTTCCTGCACAGGCACATGTGTACACATCCCTATTACGCTTTCCTGTTAATTCCTCTTCCAATATTTATTTACTTGGAAGAAAGCACTACAAAGTAACACATAATTTTAGTATTGAAGTGATATATTTATAATGTCCCATTTATAATGAGCCCTTTTTTGAAAGCTCTATTTCAGATTTACATGTGGAGTCTGATTGCTGGATATGTTAAAGTGTTTATTTCAGTCTGGGAGATATTCTGATTCACTAAGCTAGATAAAATTCAAGGAAAACAGTTTTCTGAAAGCAGCCTAATGTCTGTGAGCGTGCTGTTGTTTTCTGTTTTGTGAGAAGAGCAGTAGCCCACCTGCTTCTGTTCTGTAAAGGGTGTAGCACTATTCCAAGTAAGGCAGTGCTCATGTGCTGTAATTTCAGGGTGAAATTTGCAGCTGCTCCTTCTTCCCCTCACCCTATCTAGCTATAATCTTGCCTCTGATTTTCTCCTAAAGAAAACAAAGAGGGATATAGAAAATCTCATTAAATATCTGAGCATTATTTCAGAATTTTAGAGATTAAGTTTTGTCAGGTATCTGAAAAGAGTAGTATTAGTGAAACTCAGTAATTTTGATTTACTTGATAAAAATTTAAAAGCGGCTAGAAGGATACTGCCAGGGAGGTAAAGGTGGCATTTTAACATGTTATTATTACATAGAAATCACTGTCTTTAACCGTGGTGGAATTTTATCATGGATTGCTTTTCTCTGCAGATTTCTATTGTATAGTATCAGCCTGATTCATAGTAATGAACAAAAAATTCTAGCACTATTTGGTTGGTTTTGTTCCTGTTTTTAAAAAATATCGACTTGTACTTTTTCTGAGAAGACTACAGCCTTACTTTCATAATGGGATCAGATTTTCAAAATAACCACTTTTTTTTTTTTAGGCAAAACATGCTTTTATTCAGGACCTAGTTTCTGTTGACATTTGTAGGGTAACTTGCCCCCTATTAAAAAAAACCCCAAGAAACAGACCACAGAAAACCAGGAGTGCTTCATAGTTTCATGGCTTCTCCTGCATTCTAAAATCACTCTTAACTGCACATTACATATAAGTAAAACCTGATGCAGCAATAATTGTTACTATTATTAAAAGAATTTCTGTTCTGATAAAATAATTTTGGTTTTCTGTTTTAGGCTGCTTGGTATTCAAGCAGAAAAGAATTTGAATACTTATGCTTTAAGAATCTGTTTCTTTTTTGTGTTAAATGATTAAAAAATTAACACCTTCTGACCACTTAAATCATGTAAATAGTTAAGACTCATGCTGTAGCTAAGCTGATTCTTTCTCTGTTTTAAAAATAGAAAATGCTGGAGCAGTCCTTCCCTTCCCCCACACTGTAGTCACTAGTCCAAGCTAGTAAATGTTACTGAATGGATTTCAGTGTTGTAGCCATTCTACAGTAAGTACAGCAAGATCCTTTGTGAAAAAGCGAAAGGAGGAAAAAAAGGTAGTAGAAATCATTTGTGGATGTTCGTCAGACCAGAGTACCTGCACCAATGACAGACAGGCTTTCCTCGAGAAACAAATCATGACAACAAACACTGCTGTTCAGAGGAGCCAGAATCTCCCCAAAAGACGCCTAGAAAGTGTAGGGGAGTTTCCTGCAAAACGGAAAGCTAGCTGGGGTATTCTGACCAGCCAAGGTTAGTATAGCAGCCATTTCAGAAACCGGGTACTGAAATATGCTAAGCTGACCCAGTTTATGCTATAAAACTGATTTTTGGGCTTTTTTTACTAGCTGTAATGTAAATGCATGCTTTTGTTAGTGGCACTTTATTGTCTTGCATGGGTTAACACAAGGGTACTGAAGCTATTTTTGTTCTTTCTGCTCTCTTATCAGCTGATCTAAAATACCATTTCTTGTTTATCTGCCCTATTTGTTTTATGCAAGTGTTTAAGGCTTGACTTACCCTGACTTTTGCTGTCCCGTCACAAGGTAACTGGATACTGAAGGTTAATTGTTTACTATGGGGAACCAGGGAATGAAAGGAGGGGGAGGAGTAAACTTTACATATAACTTTGCGTGTAAGGAGTCTATAGATAGCTGAAATAGGAGGCAATAGAGGAACACAGGTGACAGAATTGTTGTCCTGTACTAAGATACTAAGGACAAAGATATAATTGTAAGGCTTTGCGTAGAGAAGTACTTAGGAGGTATTTAAGTTGCTTAGCACTGAGGAACAAACTCTGTTAGAAGTGTTTAGGACTGCTATTGCCTGTGCCATATTTTCCTATATTTTTTTTCATAATCCAAGTGTGTAAAAGGGAAGTTTGAATAATTGCAAGAGTCTTAAGAGGAATTTTTAAAAGAGTGATCATAATTCCATTTAATATTAGTGATGTCATAAGGTTTAAAGTGAAACAAGAGAAAAAATTAAGGAAGTCAAACTTGAAATTCATTATAATATGATATAAAAAAACTGGAGATGTTAAAATAGTCAAGGAAAGGAGTAGACAGGAGTGAGTTCATATGTTGTGCATAAAGGAACTGTGAATTTACCATGTAAAATATAACTATATGTTATAGAAATCAGGGTTATTCTTAAAATACCTTTGATGATTTCCAGTATTGACAGTTTTAGAACTAAGAAATATTCAAGAATTTAAGCACCAGTTTCCTTATCCTTATCTTCCAAGTAGCAATTTGAATGCAATGATATTGTATGGTTGCATTTATTCATCAGTTTTAATATGCAGAGCATCTTTTGCCCTCATGTTTTTCACTGTTTGGGCCAGGATTTCCTGACTTAAAGAAACTTTTATTTATGGTCATTTTAGCTCATTAGGTCAGTAGTTTCAAAAAAACCTTGGACAATCTCCCTCAGCTGAAAAGAAATTTCCGAACAGTTTATCAGCATTAGTACTAGCCACTCCATTATATGGTTAAAGGTTAGGCTCTCTTGCTACTCTTAAAAAGAAATAGCCACAATCAGTCTAGTTTTGAAATTCTCAGAATCAAAGCAAAATATGGAAAGTAAAATTTTCTGAAAAATCCATCTTAACAGGGTCTAGCTACTTAGAGCCTCTTTGTGATTGCCATAGTGGGAATATATATTTATTGATGGACATCCTGAAGTACTGAGACACTTCTGTTGCACTTAAGGTTTCTGGTTGTTACAGTTCACTTGAATAACAAGTATATCTTTTATGAAGTCTGAAGGATACTTTTTTTCCTTCCTCTCTATTTCATCCATGGAGGTATCCTAACCACTCTTGGCGCTACAGGCGCTACAGGCTACAGGCACCCTTGCAGAGCAAAGGAAGAGAAAGTCATACTGCAATGCAGTCTGTAATTAAATAGGCAGATTGGAAAATGGACTGAAAGTGATTCAGAGGGTGGAATATATCATAAGGTTGGATAGAAGAGTGAAAGGATAGAGTCAGAGTGGAAAAAGGCCTTCAGCCTGCTGGCTTGAGGGGCCGTAACTCCAAAATCTCGTGGATGTGACAAAAATCACACACTGGGCCCAGCTTTGCTGCACAATTGCTTGCTGTTTATAAGGCTTGGGATTAGACCTTGTGCTGCATTCACTCTCAGACAGGTTGGGAAAATACAGAGAATTCTCAGCACAGTTTGGGAAAAATTGTTTGTACTCTGGATTAAGGCTGAGATGGCGTTTGAGGAGCAAAATTATTCCCAACATAAATCTTCAGAGTCTGAACTTAGCTCAGAATGTCCATATGCCTTTTCTAGTTGGGAAGGAGACTGAGAAGCCCTTAGTTTGTTTTAGTGACTTGTCCAAGGGAATAATAACAGCCAAAGAATATTACCAGCTGCTCCTCTTACTCAAGTCAAATCTGATCTGGATCTAATAGATTACTAAATTTGGAGATTTATGTGATTTTACACCTTGGCATTCTAGCTAGGGCACACAGACTTTGCAAGCTACATTAGGATAGAAAAATATCCAGACAGTTGTTGGGGCTTCAAGAAGATGGAGAAAACAACCTGTGTGTGAGCAATGGATGCGGAGCTGTGGCTGTGCTTTCATGTGACACGAGAAGGGGCCTGACACACTCCTTCCCACGTGTGCACGGCCAAGCGCAGAGCCAGCAGCAGCTGCTGCTGCTCCTCCCATTGTCATTGCCATCATCTTCACATAGCATGGTGTTGCTTCTGGTGGGATCCAAGCCAGCTGTGTTTGGAAATTGCTGTTGTGTTATTCTAGGCTTTTTTATAGAGTTCAGTGGCTCATGTTTCTGTGTGAAAAGTGTGCTAAAGTGCAATGCCATTACCTGTGCCACAGTGATTTGACCATCCTGTGCACTACACCGCAGTACTTGACAGCACAGTCACGTGCTGTGCTCTTCCACAAAGCCCCAGCCTCCTTAGCTGTGCAAGATGAATGGTGTTCTGAGAATGCATTAGCTTTATACTCAGAAAAAGCATACCTGATGTTTTTCTGTTTGATGCAAAGGTTAGAAGGCATGCAGTGAATAGTAGGGAAAAAGGGTTAATGTTTTAATGTCCCTGAAAGTAAATTCCATTCTTGTCTTTGCTTTGGCACCTATGTGTTTTAAGACCAATCATCTAATGTAAAAGTTTCTTGTCTGATCATGGCTATTATTATCTAAAGCTGAAATTTCAGAAGCTCAGAGCTCTCATAACCATAATTAAACAGTTCTTTTAGTGTACACTCTAATGTTTAAGTACTCAGAAAAAAAAAAAAGCTGTTAGAATGATTTTATAATTAAAGCATCAAAACTCTGTCTTTTAGTTCCTTAGTTGTAAAATAGTATGAACGAATGATGTTCTGATATAGGTTCAGCGGGGGAGTAGAAGTATTCTTTTGTTACTGGGACAATACAATGAAAAAGGCAGTAGAAAATTAACAATGTTACAATGAGTTTATAGTTTGGATGATATGTCTTAAAGAGATCCTGCTAGATACGGAGATAGAAAAAATTCTGAATACTAATTCATTCACTGAATGCAACACTGGAATGGCAAAACTAATGTGTAGTCATGTAGTGCGGGTGCATTAGAGACAGAACTGTGTGGGAAAATAGATTTGCTTTGTATGGTTTTTAGGAGTAGGAAATTGTTGGCATTTACACTTGGAATGAAGCCCCCAAATTGTGAAAGTCTACATTATGATAAACATTGGAAAGTATACTGGTTTGAACCAATCAAGTTTTCATTGTATGCATACATATATATATATACACACACACACACACACACACATTTAGTTATATAGTTAGGGAATTTTCAGATTATTTGAAATATTGAAATGACATATGTAAATGCCACTGGAACTACAGACTTTCAGACATATTTTAATTATCTCTAGCCTAAATTCTGATTCTCTTGGAGTTCTTCAGTGCTGACTATTGAAACTTCATTTATTAAAAAAAAGTGGCTTCTGTTTTTGTGGTCTTATCTAATTATGGTAGCTAAGTGGTAGTTAAGCATCATAGATGTATTTCTTAAAGTTCAAATCTTTCATGGAAGATTTTTTTCAATAGTTTTCAACATCAAATATCAACTAAGTAGTTGACATGCTTCTTTATCCTACAAGGGATTTAGACAAATGAGTAATTTTATAGTGCCACAGTAAAAACCTGTTACACTTAATCAGATATACAAAATATCAGACACTTTCAACAACTGGAGTGAAGTGATTCTGTTGATCTTGGGACTCTGATGTTGCAGAGTTTCTCTCTTTAATTATTGATCCTGTCTGTTGCTTCAGTTGCCAGAAGCGGAAACATTCGGAATACAAAGTAAGAAATAAAAGGTAACACTGCTTGTCTTAATACATAGCATTTGTTGGTTTTGCAGAAATAAATATTAGCTACAGCACTTTCCAAATGCTCTGTGTTTCTCATCTCCCAATAATGAGCTGTGTCAGGCTGCTATGTTCAGTTCTTTGATGATAGTGCTTCTTCTGAGGACTGGGACTCGATCTATTTTGTCGTAGAGCAGTAATTTTTTAAAGTGCTAAGCTCTGGTGTAAACACTCTCCCAATGAAGTCAGTGAGAAGAACTTAATTCATTACAGTCTTCCTTTTGAAAATCTAACCTTTAAAGTATTTTTTATACCGAGTTGGGGGTTGTTGTTTTGTTGGTTTTTTGGGGTTTTTTTTTGAGATTTCACAAATTTTTAGAAATAAATACAAAAGAAATGACATGACTGGAGGTAAAGACTGTTGTGAAAATATTTTTACTTAGTATTTTACTACTATGATTATAACTGCAGGAATGACTTATAGATGTAAAGGAGTGAAGTCTGTAGGGAAATGTGAGGAAAAGAACATTAATGACTTAGAAATGAATCAGTGTCAGAATTTCAAATCCCTATTTTTGGACATTTTCACTGCTGAGAATAGATATCAATGCCCCAATTCAACAACCAAAGAATATTTTAGAACATAATTGAAGGAATAGTGAACTACTTAAAGAAAAACACAGTTCAGGTACAGCTCAAACAGCATTTGAAACATGTTCAGAATATCTTTGCTTTTCTTTTCTAGATGTATTATGAGTAAGTAGTAAAATAACACAGGGACATTTGGCAGTACTTCGCTTAAAATCTATGTACTGGTACTGGTTTTTGAGGATACAAAACTGTATCTCTTTGCATGAGGTTAAAAAAGAAGAGTTCGTCCTGCAGTTTACTCATGTCAAGGTTCTCTTGATTTCACTGTAAGTTTCTATTGTGTTGAAATTCCAGTTAATCTGTCTTGGAAAGCCAAGGCACAGATACTGGCCCTTTGAGAAGTTGTTATGTTAAAGAAAGAAGTGTGAAAAACTGACAAAAAAGGTCAGCAATCCTTTACCATAAGAATCTGACAACTTGTACACACTCGTATATTCAAAGCTGTGTTTACTGAAGGCTGAAAGTTTGTATTACAGGGAACTGCTGATCTCCTTCCAAACATAGCTGGAGTGTATTAAGAACAGGTCCAACCAGCAAGAGCAGGGGTTTTTTTATTATTTTTTTTTTTTTTTTATTTTCCAGATTGAAAGAAATGAGTAGGATTTATAATTGCAATTGGCTGGAAGTGCCATGGGGAGATGGAGATTTAGGTATTGTATAATAATTTGTAATTTTTTTTTTAACTTCACCTGTTAATGCAGTGAATCTATTTATTCTTTCTTGTTAATACTTACAAAGCACTGATGCTTTGTAATAGTTTGCCCTTCTGTAAAGTATTCATCAGAGAACTTGGCACTAATGTGGCGTCTATAGATAGTTAGAGATACTTCATATTCAGTATATTCAGAGACAACATCAGTAGGGAATTAATACATTATCAATTTTGGACTAGACTGTTTGCTAATACTGCTGTTACAGACACAATGAGTGAAAAAGTGTCTTGTTTATATTCTTACTATTGTCTTCTAATTGAAAGACATTGTAATTTTTAGATTAGCAGAAGGCAGTAATCTAGGCAAAGAATTTAAGAATACCTTTGATGTTTGTTTATGTCCCTGTGGTATTTAATGATGAATTACTATGTATATCAACAAATCAGTTGGAATGTGAATTTTCTTTTTCCAGACTTGGCCAGCACAAAATAGTTCTGCAACATTTTGCTTTTAGATTTTATTTGTAGTAGAGATGATACAAGTATTTTGCATTTTATGAATTTATCAGAAAAAGCTGGCTGCTGAATGTCTCTGCCTGAAGATATGGATATAAGGTGGGTCTAGGTGCAAACCAGAGCTTACAACAGGATCTGGCATCATTTGATTATCAAATGTCACTGGAGTAATTAATAGACATTCTTCTGATCAATCCAAGATGGAAGGAGGTGAAGGAAATAAATTTCTTACCTGCATCTTTGTTGTGTTTATACATAGCTACAAAAATGTCTGAAATAAAAGCTTCATAACTCTTACAATTTTATAAGATGTTTTTCCATATAATCAGTTAAGTGTCTTTTTTTTTTTTTTTTCTTTCCATTGAGCAGGATAAACTGCCGAGAGAGACATGCTCATCTATAGAGACAGGGGGACAAAGTAGCAAAAGCAATCTCTAAATACAGATTTAAATTTGAGGAATTTTTTGCAACAGCCAGCAGGAGAACTTAATGGATCTCATTAATTTGAATTAGAACAACTTAAGTGCTTACTCAGATACTACTGCAGAAGAAGAAAAACATTGATTGAAATACAGTGATTACACACATCCAAACTACAGTACAATAAATCTATCTGAGCTTATTGGTATGACAAAGAAAATACTGATGATTTGTCAAAATTGGGTCACTTGAAGTTTTCTGAGCTCAAGGGTTTTTTTTAATGTATAATAACCCTTAAAATCTCAATTGCTTTGTGTGTGGATTTTTTTGGTGCTTGTGGTTTTTTTGTTTGTTTTGTTTTGTTTTGGGGTTTTGTTGTGGTTTTTTGTTTTTGTTTGTTTGGGTTCGTTTGTTTGTTGGTTTGGTTTGGTTTTGTCTTTTCAAATTCTGACTATTAATAAGAATTTCGAAACATTACGTTAAAAAAACCTGACGTAAAAAGCACAGGGAATAATGTGTGTGCATGTGTATGTACGTGCACACACACAGATGACCAGAGCTTAATGCAAATAATTCTGACAGAGTATTGGAAGCTGGATCTTGCCAATAGTCCATCTACTGCCATAGATGAAAGAGTACAAGGAACTTCACACATACACGATGCTCTGACATAATAGAAATCTTACTGCTTTTTTAAAGTCAGGTTTACAAAGCCTTTCTCTCATATTTTTAAACTTCTGTGATCAGTTTTATGTAGTTTTATAAGAATTTAAATAATCATCTCTGCTTTTGTTTTGCCAAGTTTTTGATCTCAGTAGTATTCAGTAGTGCTGAGTCACAAAGTGCACTATGTTCTCCAAGATGCAGTCATATGTCTGTGTAAGTTTTAGTCTCATACACTAACACCAGTAGGAAAATGGAGGTTTTGTCTACATTTTCGTACTGTGCAGTATTTCATATGTTTTTAACTAGGCCCTGATTTCTTTTCAGGTTGAGCAGCCTTAATCTTTTCATCATTCTTGATGTGATTTGAGGGGATTGTTTATAGTAAACAAAAGTGTACTTTCTGAAACAGGCTGGTGGACAGGAGGAGACCAATAGAAAACAGAAACAGGGTCTATTTCTGGGGTGCAGTTATCTTAGAGCTCAGGCCGACGATTGCCAGTGATTGAGCAACAGACTTCTCGTTTCAGGTTCATCGTTGGCAGTAAAGGCAGTGGCTGGCTCTGTAGGCAGTCCCTGTCCATGGCAGACTCAAACCTGCACGCACGGAAGAGTCATCTGCCAGTGTTACCAATTCATCATTCCAGGCTAATTCTCTCTATATTTCCTCAGGAATTTCAGGCAGCTTGATATAACTCACACAAATTATTGTATTTTACAGTTCTAGTGATTTTGCTCATAGAGGCATAAATACTGATAATTCATAATACGTTTTGAAGATGCTTTTTCCTTGCACAGTGTCTCAAAACTGAATTTTTAAAATTCATACAATAAATCGGTATCAGCTCTGTCTGCAGCCTTGGCTGGCTAGAAGGGACCTGTCAGAGTTCAGTCTTCTGGAGGAAAGGGTGGGTGGGTCCTTCAGCAAGAGCTTTGGGATGTCTCTGGAAGCTGGGCTGGGAGGTATGGGGGGTATGTGTGTGAAGGCAGGGTTGTTGTTGGGTTAATATTTTTTTTCACCTTTCTCTTTTGGGGGTGATAAATGAAAATAAATGCCAAACCTTTACAGTAAACATATCTAATTATTTTTAGGCCTAATAGTTTGTGGAATGAGAACTTAGAGTTTATATCTTATTTCTGCTATAGTAATTTTTAAACTGATTCTCACTGTATTTCTCTCCTTGCACTTGTGTAATAGCTTCAAATTAATCTCACCATACATAAAGATTTCCACATTGATTTTTGTATACACCAGCTTCTTTGTGACTTCTTCAGGCATCTTTACATCTGGTTGAAGTTCAAATAATGCCTATATTCCAGTGACAAGGTTTTATTTACTTGTATTAAAAATGAACAAAATAGAAGTGGAATATGGTAATTAAAGATTTTATTAAATCAGATTACTGATATCAATATCTCAATATTTTGTTCTGTGCACCACATAATCATTTACTAGAGATGTTTACAGTTCATAATAGAGCACTTTTTTATTGTTTAGAAACCAATCATTTGAAATACAGTCTCTAAAGGGGAAAAATTAATTTCATAGGACATTTGACTTCATTGTGTGCGTCATATTTTCTGCTTTGCTCTGTGCATTCCAAATCCTTTCTAATTCATATGGTTTATTCAATAAATGTTGTTATTATATAGGTTCTTGGGCAGATCGCTCACCTCTGCATGAGGCAGCCAGTCAAGGACGTCTTCTTTCTCTAAAGACTTTATTGTCACAGGTGAAGGCTCTGTTCTTAAAATTGCTTTCATTTTTAATGCTATTTAATTTCTCAGCATAGATTATTAATGCAGATTTAGTATGCTTTGTTTTGCTTTTTTCACTTGAATTTTTCAGAGCAATACATATTTAGGAATTTTTCATATTATAAGATATAAACTAGTATTTAAAATATTTCCTCTGTATGTTTTAACCCACTCTCCCCTCCCCAAAAATACCCAGCAACCAAAATTTTGTTTAAATTTATGTCATTCTTCCCCTCTTGCATGGTATAAATCAATATAGTTTCACTGCTTTAAGCCTTTGGGTGAATAGAGCTAGTCAGGAAGACACTAGTTAACAGGAAGAATCACTGAAAAATTCTGGATTTTCCATTGTTGTCATTTAAAAATAAAAAACTGTTAATAGCAAAGGGAGAGACTGTAAATGCTAAATTTTAATATTACAGTATCGTCCTATTAGCTGTTTCAATATTGAAAAATTATACTATAGAATACATTTGATGAAAGCCAGTAGATAAAATTGTTACTTCTTAAGAATCAAACAACATCTACTGCAAAAAATTTCAAGGGCTTGGTGATTTTATCAATCCAATAAGTGTTTTCTTTGTAAAATTTATAACTTTGGATATTTCAGACCTTAAGTCACATGACGATAGAATCACAGGAGAGTTTAGAATCCAGTCTTTGTGGGGTTTTAAAGATCACCAAGAGTGGAGATGGACCATCCTTTCCCTCATGCGTTTCAGGGTTTCACTGTCCCCCAGTTAAATTTTTTTCCATATAGCTACTTGGAATTCAACATGTTCTGACTTGGGTCTGTTGCCTTTTGCCCTGTCCCTGTGCATCTAAACAGTCTGCATATTTTATGCCTGTTTCTGATTAAAAAAAAAAAGCTCACTGAGGATTAACTTATTGCAAGTTGAGTTTTAAGCCTATTTAGAGTATTGTAAACTATTAATTTGAGCAGTAGTGTGAGGAAACGACCCTTCATAGGTTTTGTATGATCTTTAAATACCATTCACATCTATTTTAGGGGTACAATGTAGACACACTAACAATTGACCAAGTAACTCCACTTCATGAAGCCTGCCTGGGAGATCATGTAGGATGTGCAAGAATCCTCCTTGAAGCAGGAGCAAATGTAAGGCTTTGGTTTTGTTTTCTTTTATATGCAGTCCATTGCTAACCTTGGCTAAACAGAGAAGGATATATTCCTTGCTTTTAATGTAATTGGTCTCTACTTCCCCTATTGGCTTCGTCTATCTCCTGTACTTACAGCGGCCATCTGAATGCTAGCAAATGGAAGTGGTGGGCAGCCACCGAGACAGTAATGAGTCAGACTGAATCTGTCACTTGATGATATTTCTCTTCTAAAATATGGAATGCATTTCTCTGCTTTACTGGGTTCCTCTTGCTTTGAGTGGCTTTCAGGAGACTGTTCTTTTAATCTTCAGAACGTCTGCTGTCACACTGCACCTGTGTGCTCTTAAAATTCTTTGGTCTGAGTAGAAAAAAGCATTCCTTTCTGTACTCCTGACATAGGCTGTCTTATCTTTTATCCCAAAACAAAAATGGGACTTGAGAGATCACTTTCAGTGCAATGTCTCCTGACATCAGAGTTCAAATGCATAGCCTCCCAGGTCTCTGATCTTTGTAATGGAAATATTTATCGTTCTTAAAATTCAAGTTTCAGAACCACGTAGAATATGTCTACATATTCTACTACAGAAAAAGAAAAAAAGATACTTAGATGTTTCCAAAACCAATTTCTCCCTACTTCAGCTAGCACAAAGATTCTAATGATACAAAACTATGAGAAAAAATTTTGTTTTCCCACCTGGTTTATTTTTAGTATTTTTAATTGTTTTGGTGGGTTTGGGAGGTGCATGAAAGAAGATAGGCCAGGGTCCTGGAACGAGCCCTCTCCTCATACCTGTGCTCCTTCCACCTCACAAAGTTGCCTACTTTGTATCCTTACTCTCTCACACTGGAAATATTCAGTTGAAGAGTGAGGTGATGAGGTTGGTCTTAAAACAGTGACCCTATGTGATCAGCTTTGTCTCCATCCTGTGAAATACCACTTTAACCTGGAGACTAAAACTACAGAAGAAAATGCAAATAGTCCTCACATTTAATACGGAGTTTGCATTCTTGCCAGAGCTGCAGAGAGAAGATCCCTTTATCCCGTTACTAGACAAAGTGTAGATTTTCTGTATCAATGAAACAAGCTCAGTGCAATGACTTTTGAAAATTATTTACTGCCCAGATGTTAATATGTGCTCTTTAGTATTCCAGTTGTATTTATCCAACATAATTTAACACGAATAATAGTAAACTAATTCCAACTGAGAAGCATGGTAAGAGGAAGACAGTAGCACAGGGATCGGTCAGTTGTTATTTTACCTAGTACTTTTCTTTTTTTAATTTTATGCAATTTCTAACTGTTTCCAGTTTAAAAAGCTACCTTGCTTTCAATTCTGTTCCTAAGTGAATTTTATATATTCTAGGTAAATGCTACAACAATTGATGGAGTGACACCTTTATTTAATGCCTGTTCGAGAGGCAGTGCAGCATGTGCTGAGCTCCTGTTACAGTATGGTGCCAAAGCTCAGTGGGAGTCCTGTCTGCCATCACCAACACATGAAGCAGCCAGCAGAGGTAAGAAATTACTTCCTGAATAAACATGGAGCAGTTGAGCAATGTCTCAATAACAGGATTATGTGTGTGGTTTTGTCCGTGAGACAGCGTACTGAAGTTGAGCAAACTGTCGTGCTTTCTACTGACAGGTCACAGTGAATGTCTGGAGGTACTGATATCCTGGGGTATAGATGTTGACCAAGATCTTCCTCATTTAGGAACACCTCTGTATGTAGCTTGTGTTTCACAGCAGATCCATTGTATTCGGAAGCTTCTTTATGCAGGTATGTTATGATTTAAATAAAAATATTACTGGTCCGTAAAACAAGCATATTGTACTCGCCTTTGAAGTTAGCTGTGCTCAGTCAGTTGAACTGGAACCCTTGCTTGCAGAGTTCTCCTTTAAAGTCTATGCTGATTCATGTTTCCTTATAACTTATTATATCTTTTATTTTTTGGTGCCATAGTAAGCATATGAGGAAGAAGGAAGCAAGACCAGTAAGAAGGAATGTTCAAAATTTTCTGCACATACTGCAGCTTTATAGATATTAATTTTCTGTAGGAAAAACAAGAGTAAAAAATGAGCTTTGATAAATTTTATATAGTAATCATTAAGATTTCAATCAAACTATTTTAGCAATGAAGTCCCACTCACTTTTAGCAAGTTCTGATCGGTCTTTGCATGAGGCATAGAGGCTGAGTTGCAGAGGGAAGAGGTGAGGTAAAAGGCATCTGATCCTAAATTTCAGATTATTTATTTAATCAGTGGGTAAGAGATTTTGAAGGCTTGCTCTGCTTCAGCACAAGTCCAGGGACACAATAGGCATAGCTAAAAGACAATTTGCTGTGTTTCAGGTATTTACATACATGGCTTTTGCATCCTGCAGAACAGTCAATTAAAATGTATATATGAATAATTCAGCCTTGCTATCATTGCACCAGAATAGTTTTCTAGTTGATTGCAGGTTATAATTAGAACTTAAACAATCAGTTAAAGCGTTTCTCATTAAGTCTGTCTCCTTGGATGATTAATTATCCTATGTCATGATTTTTTTTATGTTTAAGAACAGCAAAAGTGTAATTAGCATATTTTGAGATTCAAATACTACCATACAGAAAAAACAGTAACAGAAGGGCATATTCTACATTTGTTGGTGCCCTGAAATAGAAAAAGGTATGTAAATTGAGAATATAAGTAACTACTTAAGTAAATTTAATTTTTTTCATATTTCATATCAGTTTGTGAGAATGTATTAGAAGTTGAAAAGCAGATAGACAATGAAATAAGCAAGAGAATGGTGCTGAAGAAGCATGCGCAAATTGTTAATATTAAGAACAGTGAATTTTTCAGATTTCAGATCTAATTGCTAGACCTGTGACATTATTAAATTATTATACTCTAATGGGCATTTAAAATGCAAAAAGTGTTGATTCAGGGAGTAAACTTGGTACAGAAGGCAATTTTGGGTCTCATAAGGTCAGTAAGAAGTCTGAAGAAGGCTGGATTTTAGATGAACCAACAGCTTGCCTGTAAGGGAAATTCTTCCATACTAGCTAGTTTAGTTTAACTCTTGTATGGATTTTTTTTTCTTGAATATGAAGGCATTATTGCAAATTAATTTAGTCCATTTTAATTTAAAATATGTTAACAGTTCTCTATTAATATAAAAGTGCAATAATTAGATTGGGAGAAGTAATGGTATGGGCATTTTTTTCCCTATTGGCTTTCTTGACTGTGTACCTCACCTTAATTAAAATTAATTTATAGATTAATAAATAAAGTTTGGATGGGATGTGAGTCTATTTCAAACCCTTTGCCAGCTTCAACATGTGAACAATTATAAAGTGTCCAAGATTCCTTCTTGAGTTGATGTACTCACAAAAATACACATACAAAACCTCAGTTTAGTGAATTTTTTTTTTTTAAGACTCAAGTAAGAAAAGTGTATTTTTTATGTAGTGCAAATTTTCCTAAATGTGTACAAAAAGGGCTTTTTTATGATTAGGCAACAATGATGCTCATGTTACCTGATTGGTACCTGGTACCTTTTCATCTGGTTGTACTTAGGTAATAAAACCTAGGATTAAAAAAAACCCAAAAACCCAAACAAAACACTGATGTGATTAATTATAATTCTATGCAATAAAATTAATAAAGTGTCTAAATGCACTGTGGCATTCCAGGCCAGTGGTGGTTTTTGTTTGTTTTGTAGCCTCGTCTTTCTTACTCAATGGCAGATTTAATTAATCTCTTCTTATGTCTCTTTTCGTGCATCTACCCACCAGGTGCCAACGTGCAGAAAGGAAAGCATTTGCAAACTCCACTCCATGCTGCTGCCCAGCATTCTAGTACAGAGATTGTAAACTTACTCCTTGAATTTGGGGCAGACATAAATGCCAAAAATTCAGATTTTGAGAGGCCTGTTGATTTAGCTGCTCCAAGCAGTTTAGTGGAGAGACTGCTGCTCTTCCATGAAGGTAAGTTTTACATGTTTATATTTGAAACTTGTATTATTAGAAAAAACCAAACCCACCTAGAAAACCCCCCAACTTAACAGTCTGAACAACTCATGCTCTAGAAGGTAACACTGTGCTGTATGAAATGACTATATGAGCATTCAGGTAATTTCCTTTCTAGCTATAAACATACTCAGAAATATTTAGCCTCAGGCCAGAGCCCATTGACCAACCAGCATCAGAATTTATACAAGCTGAAAAAGTATCATCATATGTTTATTGGGTCTTTACACAAGTAGATATTAAAGCTACATTTTTATTGGTTTTTACAGACCTTGTTAAATAGAAACAGTATTTAAATTTCAGGTTAAAAATATATTTCATTTTGGTCAGCTGTCATAATATTTTTAACTATATATATTATGTGCATATAAAGCAAATTATTTTGATTGTGGGCAACGAGCGTAAGAAGTTTGATTTTCTAAATTTTCTTTACAAAATTATAAAAACCTAAGAAATAGGAGACTAAAGAGTCTAGAGTCTCTCAAACCTCTTAAAGGTCTATCTGCTTTGGAGAGAGAGAATATTCCAAAGGGAACTGGATTTGTTCAGACTGAACTATGTATAATGTAAAAATAAGCCACAAGAGAATGAAATAATTTCAATAACTATGGGCATCTCTTTAGAGGTGGACCGACAAGTAGGACTGATGTATGTTTGCCTCCAAAAAACCACTCTGTAGTCTGAATGCTATTAACAAAACCCCTCTAAAAACTCTGTTTTCACAAATTTACCAGGACTAGTAGTGTTTTTAAGAGTTATAGCAAAGAAAAAAAATTACATGGCAGGAAACAGATACAGGTTTATTGTCCAGAGAAAATAGCAGTGTTCATTTTGAAGGAGTGGGGGGGCAGTGACAAAGACAATACGATTACCTAGTCAGACCACTAAATATGGTCCAGGATCTCGGGGTATTTTGCCTGCTTATTCTTGTTGCAGTGACGCATTGGTAGCACAGCTGGTAGTGCTGTAGCAGGTATGTAACCTGTGCTGTGAATAAAAAAAACCAAACCAGCAAGTCTGCAGTTTTTATAGTTATTGACATCAGATATTTTCTGGGAGCTGGTTTTTAATTTAAAAAAACTGACCTTGTCTTGCTTTCTTTAGTATTTCCCTAACTATTATTAAGGTTTAAGCAGCCCCAGTTTTTATCTTTGAGGGCAGAAAGGCAATGAAGGAAAAGGGAATGAAGGAAAAGGGAATGAAGAAAAAGGTCAAATTTGCAAAATGTGAACTTGTTTTCATTGGTTTTTTTTTTTCAGAAATCCCATTATTGTGCAAGAGTGTTGTAAAACAAAGTGCTGGCTTTTATTGTTGTACAATTAAACTCCTTTCTTTATTGTTTGCAGCCACACCATCTTCTCTTTGTCAGCTCTGCCGACTGTGTATCCGAAATTACATAGGAAGAGCTAGACTGCATCTTGTTCCACAACTCCAGTTGCCAACAATACTTAAGAATTTCTTACAGTACAGATAACATACGAATTAATTGTTAGAAACTTAAATATAGCGAGTACTTTTTCTTCTCTCTGTTTATTGTATGTTTTATCTAAAGAACTGCTGGGCGGAAAATAAAAGCCTTTTGCATATTGCTTAAAAAAATTGTACCTTTGGCACCTGGTGTTGGTAATGTAATAGCAATTGGGAGCCATTCAGCAACTAGTGCCAAGGTGCTAATCCAGCTGAATTGAATAAGTGTGCTGATACTCTGGGACGTGATGGTATAACTTTATCTTAACCCTTCATAGCTTTAGTGCTGTTAACTTTAGTTGTGTTTATGTTTTTAAAATCTGTTTGACACACCTGAACCACAAGGAGTTTCTTCATTATTATTATTTAAGTTTGTCCATTTGGAGTCAATATTTCATGTGTTTTTAAATTTCTGTTGTTCGTGTACCTAAAAATACTTGGTGAATGGTGCACTATATACATTGATAAATAAAACAATTAGACATAAATTCTTTTTCTTTTTGTTTATATAGACAATTCATTAATCACAGTGAAAAACTTCCTTTACTCTTCCTCACTGCCTGTGCTGTGAATTGTAATTGCACTGAGGTGAACATAAAAAATTGAGGTTATAGAATTCTGTTTATTGGTACAATTTGTAACTTATTTCTCAAAAGCCTTAATGCGGAGATGCTTTTGATATCCTCTTGTAAAACAGACTTATATGGGCACTTCCCTTATCTTTTCATAACAATGCTGTATCACAAGCATTTCATGGGCATATTAAATAATTATTTGCCTCAGAGAAAGGCATATTTTAATGTGTATTATCTGTGAGGTTTCTGAAGGGATAGCGTGGAGATGTGGCTACTAAATCTTCAAGCTTGAGTTCAGGAGGTGAATACAAGGTTTCAAAAATGTCAGTTTTCTGTATCAAGATGGGTACAGCTCATGAAAGGACATTACTTCTCTTACTACCTGTTTTGTAAATATTTACCCAGCTCCAAAAATTCTATTGCAAAATCCCAGAATACCCCAGCAGGCATTTCTGTGAAAAGATATTGTTCAGCTCTAGCCAGAGGTGGAATTGTGATACCCCCAAGAGACATTAGAAAACCCTAAGGCTTTGCTCATGTCCTTGAATTTTTGATGATTGTGATCTGAATAGATGAAAATACAGTGCTCCTCCTTTCCCTCTTCTCATTTGGTGTTCCTCTGAGAACAGATTACTTTCTCAGTGGCTGATAGTTCCTGCAAACCAAAGCATAGGACACCTGAAAACTTGCCATTTGCCCTTGGTGATTCACCCTCTTCCATTCCTTTTAAATGACTCCTTTCAGTATTTATGTTTCTACTGGAAAGATGCTAAGTGAGGAACTAACTATAGAGGAAGCCTTCACAAAGAGGAATGCTTACTCAGTTGCTTAATTATATGCACCTAATAAAAAATGCAGCTGTCTTGACACTATGTTAAGTAACCTTAATTTGCTTCTGTTCTCTGCAAAAACTCTACTTAGGGGTCTTTTCTGGAGTCCTTGCAAGGGAAAGTCAAATGCAAATATGAGGAGCTGCTTAGGAGTCCATCATATCCTGAGTCTGTACTGGAGCGAGTCTGGTGGTTTTGGTTTTTATCCAGAAAGTAGTGGTTTGTGTTTTTAGGTAGAACACCATTACTGTGTATTACTTTGACAAACAATCCAACTTTGGCCTGCCAAGCCAATCATGGCACTGTTGAACTTCTCCACATAGAATGAGCTCATTTAGAGCCTCACCTTCAGGTGTACACATTGCTTTTGAAGTTTGATTCAGACAGTGTGGCAAAAAAAGCTCTCATGCTCTATAGACCTATATCAGTTTGGAGCAAACATGGCTAATCTGCAGAATACCTTTTCGGAACACAACTAGATAATGTGAAAAGTTTTGCTGAGAGTCATATCAGAGTCCAAGCCATCTCATTGCAAATAGGTGTGTTCATGCTCTTGTGGCATTTGCAGTATCTATTCCCACCATTCCTCATGATCCCTGCCACCATCCAAAGAGAAAACAAGACCATCTTTGTAGTTTACAGGTATTTGCTACTATTTTTTCTGTAATTAAACAGAATAGGAGACTAGTTGGAAGAAATGGGCTTGTGGTAATACCATTACTTTGATCTCAGGCAAGAGGCACTTTTCAACATAAACTTCCATCTTTTGCTAACAGATAATTATGTGAAAATTGAGTTCATTTTGGCAAGCTGAGCCAAGTTGGATGGGGCATTGCTTCTGTTACTATGTGACAGGGACAAACAAAATAGGGAATGGACGTGGTTGGTCTGGCAGGACTACGCACTGGAACAGGTCTCTGGCAGATCAGAGCATGCTACTGCCACCTACCAAAAACACAGAGCCATGAAATAATCTGGTGGTAGTGCTTGGTAAAATCCATTCCCAGAATGATCCCTTCTTTAGCCAGAAATGAAAGGAAGCAGGTTTGTTACTTTTCTCATGCTGTGAAGGCCCTATTCCAATGTGGCTCTGATGGGTTGAATTCTTAGTATGAAATAAATGTTAAGTAATGTATTAAAATATTAGGAACCATGATCTGAAGCAAACATTGATCCAGGTCAGAGCACTGTTAAAGACTATTACAATAAAGCTCTTATTAAATGAATTGTTATACCAGTTAAGAAGTTCTAAGGCATTTTCAGGGAAAAAAAAAAAAGTAGTGTAATATGTCAATTCTGGAAAGAAATCCAACAGTGAAATCCTGTAGGCTTGCTGAAAGTGTTCCAGAGACCCACAGGAGGTACTGCACTGGCAGGCTGAGAAAGCACGTGGAATACAGCGTTCTCCTTGTGTTTCTCCTGGGCCAGTCCCAGGGCTGTGGGACTGCTGGGCTCCAGCCACAGCCAGTGCAGCATCACTGGCCCAGCCTGGCAGGAGCCCCACGTAGGGTGGAACAAACAGGGCATCATTCCAGTCCCCAGCATGGGTTTAAGGTGCCAAATCTCCTATCTCAGACTGCAGCTGCCAGTGAAGCTGGCTCTGAAGCCTATAAACGTGTTGGTACTGTTGGACAGATTATTTCCGTAGAACAATGGATTTGGTTTCGCTGGGATGTTTAAACGTAACAGATTTAATAGTAACCAGAAAACACTAGCTGTGTAGCTTGATATGCTTCTTCATTCAAATGGAAATATGACTTTTACAGAGGAGTCAAACAGTCTTTTGAAGACAAAGTATTCTTTAATAGTAAGGGGGAGATAATCTGTATTTGACTTGCTGTACTAGACAATGAAGCTACGTATTAGCAAACAATCGAATTATTTTTGAAAATTATGAACCGGTTGACAGTTGCAACCACAGCTGTAACAGCAGACACAATTACAACCTTTTCTGCATATTCCCCTCACTCACCACTGTACAAACAACTTTAAGGAAAATGCAACCTCATGTTATTCACAGTGACTGTTACCTGAAGGATCCCCAATATAAAATCCAGCCTTTGACTTAATTTTTGTATTTTAGTATGGAAGGAATTCTTAACCCTCACTCTGTAATTTAGAGTGAGTAGATTTGCCCAAGATTCCATGTTAAGGCACAATTTATGTGCAACACATTGATGCAGTTACACTAAATATGTAAGATATTTTAACTGTGAAATATTAGTAAAAATCCTTATGATACAACAAAAGATTTTAAATATAGTAGAATAGCAGTTGAGTCAATGCCTCAGATCCCAATCATCAGTCATGGGGCTGCATGTTCAGTTCTTACCTTTGCTCTCCACCTCTGTATCAACAGCTTTTATATACCAGGTTGTACGCTTTTGTGCTAAAAGACAGTCTTTCATTTGACAGAAGCAAGATCAGATACTGACTGATGGAAAATTCTTTCAAAAACTATGAATTTTAACTTCTGAAACTGAATTGTTCTTGTGCAAGCTCCATAGAGTAAACAAAGGAAAAACATTTTCAAAGAACACCTGCAGAAAGTAAAAGGCTCGGTTCCAGTACCCAAGTACATACAAAAATGGAGTTTTTTGAGTACAAAACAACTAAGTGTTCCCTCTGCCCAATATATTCTTAGACCAGAAACCCTGTAATAATACTCTAGAGCATTGCCAGAATGAAGTTTTACCATTTTAGAGGGAGGGGAAAAAAAACAACTCAGGATTTTTTTATTTCTAATCTCTATCCCACCTTTCCAGCATGGTGGCATTGTTATTTCTGTAGTTAAATGAGGGCACGGCTTACCTTTATACTGAAGATTGTTTAAAAGGATCTGCTAAATAGAGATCTGATACTATTTCCAGTTTTACAACAGTTGCTATAGAAATAATTCTGCCAATTTTTAATTGCAGCCTCTTTACATTTCATGTAACTATCAGGAATTTAAATAAATTTTAAAATTTATTTTAAAGCAGCAGCAAAAAATGTAAGTACAGATAAAGTAGATTTCTGCTTATGTGCCATCAATTAAGATAATAAAGGGTATTATAACCAAGGCATCTCTTCTACAGGTGAGCAACTCTGATTAAAAGAATTATTAGTAAGAATAATGAGTATAATATTTGCCTTATAATTAAATGCCATACTATACACAGCTTTAACGTTTAAATATTTTTAATATTCTATTGCCATAACTGTTTTACCATTTGAGCGCAGATTTAGTAAATAAAAATATATATGCACAAGTATTTACTTCTGGTCTGTCATACTATATGCATGTTTATAACTAATACAAAATGTAAAAAGAGAACAAGCATTTAAAATGTACATAGCATAGTTAAATAACTTCAATAAATCTGCTGTTTGTTCCTTACAAAGCCTTTGTTTAAAAAGAAATAAAAGGTTTATAAAGAGTTTTAGTCTCCAGTGAAAGTATAAGGGGGAATGTTGCCAAAGATGACCCTATTAGAAAATAGAATTTTGTAATCTAGATAATCTAAATAAATAGATAATAAATAGATAATCTAAACAAAACATAAGTCAACTTCTATTTGTACTGCTATTAAAGCACAATAACAAGTGGATGAAAAAAAATCTACTCTTTAAATTTTACTTTTGCTATAGAACCCTGCATGTAAAAATCATTTCAAATTGAAAAGAGGGACAGTGTGAAACAGCCAAAATATTCCAGGCATTCTAAAAACAGGTTGCAGTTGCTATCAATGAAGTAATTCTATTATTATATAGTTGGAAGTGTGTTTATGGGTTTCACAGTTTGTTATCAATATTTTGGTAATGTGTAGATAGTTGCTTACTGTACAAAGCATCTATTCACACAGAGTTGACAAAAATAATTGTCTGACAGCAATATTCTTATTAAAAAAAAATGGCATGGCTATACATGAACTTAGGACTTTTTCTTTGGATTATCAAATAACTTTTTTCTTTGGATTCTTAAACATTTATATAGAAATCCTTTTGTTCTCATTTTTCAATTTTCAAGGTTCAAGTAACCGACCTTCAGGAGGAATCAACTACCACCTTTCTGTCCTTTGACAATCAAGGTTAAATCAGCATTAACCCCCAGAGTGTTATTTTAAGCACTATAAAGTACAGAGGAAACACCTCATCAAAACGGGTTAAGTCGTATTCCTGTTCCTAATGGTGAAAAAGGATTCACTTTGGCCCACATCAGAGCATCATTCACTGAAATAGCAGATTTTCCATCTTCAAGGAAGAACACAGGACCCTGTAAAGCAAAAATGTTTGGGAAGGGAAAGAAAAAGAAATTACATGTGTATTGTGTAAAGGCCACAACAGAAAGCACATTTTATCTGAGAAGAACATAAAAACCTTATTTAGACCTATCAACTATGTTCATGCAAAAATTTTACCCCACTGACTTAAAACTCTGATAACAGCTACACATTATGAATTGGGGGCACTTATGTTCCCAAATCTGTCAACTCAGCTTTTCATAATATTTAAATTTTTAGTTTGATGTATTTTATTGTTGTTTTATATATGCTTGTCAATTTTTCCAGAGTTATTTTTAGCTTGAATTAGAAACTGAGGTAACAAACATTTTTCTTCAGAATACTGTCCGTATTTCATCGTCTGTCATTATTTCTGCTGATCTGTGCTTTTTCCTATCCACAAAAACCCCCCGATATAATGCCACCATGAATTGTTTGAAAACAGAGTTTACATGGAGTCTAAAGAATAATTCTAAATATTCACTATGAAAAGGATGAAATACTCATTCAATCTGATGGAAAAACAGCTTTTTGCTAATTTATTAATTTGACAAAATCTGCTCTCAAAGCTGCAGTTCAGTTTCCCTGCTTTCTTAAAGAGTTATGCTCTCCAAACTTGCTTCGTAAAACTTGTAAACCCATACAAGTAGGTTGCTGTACTTTAGTATTAACTGATTTTGATTTTTGAGCTGATCTGCATGCCTAAAGCCATGACTCCTAAGGTATGCTGATCCAGAAATAAGGATCCTGTAGATGACAAGCTGGTGACACCATATTTGCTATTCTTGTTGAATGGATTATAGCAGTGGCAGCGTTACATGGCTGTTAGCAGATGTTAAGAGTACAGCCATAGACAGAGACCACTGATCTAATGTGGAAGTGTTGAGAGCAAGTTTTTTTAGATTAATGGTGAGCACTTGAGAATTTTGTTTACCTCAAAAATCCCACTAGCATTTTGTAATCTCCAATTTTTGTCACAAAACTATCCATCCCTCTTAGTGACTAAACCACCCTGTCACTCTTTGGGCTGACATCTTACACTGGACAGAGGAAACAGACTCGGCATCACCTAGGAAAGTAAATTGACATTGAGGCATTGTATGGAGTCAGGAGTAGCGTTTTCAGGACCTTTCAATTTTCTCCGTATTAAAATAACAACATATGCTAACGAGGTATTATAAGGACTAATGTGTTTTAATCATAAAATGCTATGTGAGTGATGAATAAATATATTTGAATATTTAGTCTTCTAATATCTGGATTTAATTAGTAATGAATTCCAAGTTTTATACTATGCATTTCCATAGTGATAAAAACTAAAACCAGAAAAATATTAGTATGTGGTTGAAGACAAATAATTTCCTGGCTTTCATTTAAGCTGTGGTGAGGGAGTAGCCAATAAGATACCTGCACTTTAGAGACAACATTTGGCAAAGAAAATCTTTCACATGGAAATTAAAAGGTTTCAGATTTGGGAAATGACAACTATTTGATGGGAAAATTCTTTATATAGCCTTTCTTATATAGCAGATGTCACTGCCTGTCACCTTTAACTCTGCTCCTGTGACAACAGGGTAAACATTTTCCAGCCAAAAGGTGGGAGGGACCTTCAATTTATGGCAACCTCACAAGCAGTCAATGCTACCAGCAAGAAAGAACACTTGAGCTCTCTGAAACTGTACCTGGATCTTTAGCCCTGTCAAACAAGAAATATGAACATCTGAATGACTAGGAAGATTTGATCCAGTGACACAGTCTGGCCCAACCATTCCTTTCAGAGGCTCCTCCTGAATTCGCGATACGAGTACTGAATACAGCGCTCTCTGCGATTCAGAGGGCGGGGTGCATGGCAACTCATCCGTGGGCCTAGGAACATAAAAGAAATTTGTTTAGGAACTTTGCTTCCTAATCTGTGTTAGAAATTAAGACCCGCAAAACAGTGACATTCAGACTTTACAGACGGAAAAAATTTACAACTAAACAGTTAAATACTACTAGTCTCACTCATGGTAATTTTATATTTTTCCACCTACTTGTTTAATTGTGTGCAAGCTCTCCATGCATCTAATTCCTCAGAAAGCTGTTCAATTTTCAAAGGTACAGACACTTCCCGTCTTTTTAAAAGCTGACTGAAAAGGAATGCAAGTAATTAAAGTCCAAATTAATCCTAACAATGACTATTATCTTAGAAGCTAAACATGATAGACAGTAGTAAAGTAAAACTATTTATGATTGGATATGGAATAAATATGGAAATAAATTAATCCTTCACAACATACACTATATTAAACTTTAGTAACACTCATACTAGATGTAAAAGTATAGCTTTTGATTTAAATTTTATCTTAATTCTCCCTCTTTACATCTTATTTAACTTGCTCTATTTCTTTTAAAATTTGAGGCCATTCTTTATTTTAAGGCTATATATGTTTTTATTTCTTAATATTGTCAACTTTACTAAAATTAGGATCCATTTTGCCTATATATACTACATATGGTAAAAATGCAGTTAGAGAAACATGGTTCAACACATGCTTTGGGATAGCCTTGTTTCACTTGCAGAAAACAGTTTCAAAGCCCTTGCAGTGGATGCATTTTTTATTTATCAAAATATAATATAAGAGGCAGTTACTACCTGACCTAATTCAGCCATCTTTCATTTGTGTTGGGACACCTTAAAAATGTCCTGCTTAAGCATGTAAAATGTCCACCTTAAGCAGGTAAGTGTCCAGTTTAAGATGGGCTGGAAACTAAAAATCTGTGAGTCCTGAAGATATTGGGCAATCCAAGAACAAAACTTTGAGTGGTATTGTTCTGTGGTTCTTTATATAATAGATAATTGAAAGCTTTACAGCCAAAAGTATCACAAACGGAGTCTCAAAGACTACTCGTTACTAGTCTATTAATATCCATATCAGAATAGCCCTTCTGTAAAAGCTTGTATTTCATCTTGTCAATATTTTAGGTGCAGAAAAGAAAAAATCAAACCAACAACAAACAAATGCTCCTTCTCCCTTTTCCCAATCCTCTCACCAAGTTTCAGACATGAGGATAGCTAAGAGGAAAGACATGTTTTAATTTTTTTGGGACGGGATGTGAAGAAGTGGGGTCAATGTATGGTACATGTCATAATAAGGACTGAGATTACTCAAAGTTAATGAAAACACAGTATTACCTTGTATATTCATACAGTGCAGGTACAATACTATTGTAGTGTCTTCTGATAGCAAGTAAAGCACCAATGTAACCACACAAAATCAGCAACTCATTCCGAAATCTATAAATGAACAAGTATCAATAATGAAAAACAAGCATTTGCAAAAACATTAAACAAACTCATATTCATGTTATAATTTTAAAATCTAATTTATCCATCAGCCTTTTGTGGAGAATAAATGTTTGCTGATTATGCTTATTTTCTGTGTCATGGAATTGTTAAAACAGACTCCATCTGCTTCATACTGATCTCCATTATTAAATTTTATATGGCACATACAATGCAATTTTTAAGCACAATCATGTAGAGGTACGAAACCAACATCACTTAGACCTTTTAATGTGACAGAACTCTAAATGTAAATAAAATTGCTCCAAATATTAGTGTGGATTTCAGCTTCACAAAGTTTCCCCAACTTTTTCTCCTTTTCATTCTTCACACGTATACTTGTGTAGCCACCGAGGCCTAGCGTCAACCATCCATCATAAAGGTGAACCAGAGTTATGCAACTATTTTAGAGTTAATTCTGAGAGTGGCAGCTCAATGTTCCTTAACACTTTGACATAAAAGCTGACATGATTTGTGATACCACTTCAGGAAACTGAAACCAGAGCTGATCAAAGTGAAGCTCTTCACATAAAACCAATATTGATTCACCAACATTGTAAATGCTCCACAGAGAAAGAAGCACTAAAATAGCTTTGGTTTTTTTGCTTGCTAAAACCTAAAAATTCGGGAAAGTTACACATTCTATTCTCCAGGCTGGGAAGGAGCATGCTTGCTGAAATTTTTTTTTTGTCCCTCTTCTGGTAAACAAAAAAATGATACTAACAGTGTGCACCTATATATACATTCTGAAAGATTCCTTTAAGGAAAGTTCCACTTTTCTAAGTCAGGAAAATATACTCACTCGCTACACTTTGGCAACATTAACTGTTCAGTCCGTATGTAACTCAGAAGATCGAGATAGGGAAAGACTGAATCTAAAGTCCAATCTGAGCCACAAAGTTGTTCTGTTGAAAATAAAAATAAAAATATCTCATGAGGCAAGCTATACAAACTTACGCTTTAAAATTGCAGTTCATCCAAATACCTACCTTTCACATACTGAATGCCAATAGGGAGAGCCTTTTCAGGTTCTGTGCTTAACAGATAGTACTTTATTGTTTCAAATACATCCCCATTTGCCTGAATCGTCTCTGCCAGTCGCATACATTCTTCCACATCAGGAAGATTACACTGGAAAACAAACATTTTGCCAGAAAATTACTGAAATGTTCAAACACTTCTCTAAGACGCAGAGAAATACTGATTTTTGCACATAACAATAAAAAAATTTCTCTCTGAAGTGGTCATTGAAAGACATACCTGCATAAAATGCACATTAAGAAAGTCATCTAGACCAGAGAACAACACTGGAAAAGGTTCTGTAACTTTAATTTAAGCAGTACTAGTTTTCATCACTAATGTTTTTGTGAAGTTTTTACTACTGTTTAATAGATGTGCAGTCTGAGTTGCACCCTAAGGGAGTTATCAAAGCAGACCCTTCTGCTGCTGAAGAGGAAAAGGGGCATTTAAGGAGATTATAGGCATAAGATATAAACCAATTCAGACTTATATAGAAAGTTAATCTGCCAAAACATAATTAGGCTGCACATCTAGTGGGTTATAAATCATACTGACAGGTAATTCTGAAGATCATAAGCTACTTCAGAGAGTAACATGTGTCAAGGAAAGAGTACACAAAGGAAAGAAATAAAGAACTAAATTTTTTGTACAATACTGAAAATAAAGTCAATGAAGACTGATAGAGCCGAAAAGGATACGTTACATATAAGACTGTAGAGACAAATTCATCCTATGGTTTTATTTGGTCTTATGCTTTTTGAAATTAGTAAATAAATCAATAAAAAACCTTATTAGCATTCAGGTAAATTCTTTTATGTTGTACCTTTTCATGCAGGTCATTTATTTCTGCTATGCATCCAGGATAAAAAGCACATAGTTTTACTAACTGCAGTTTATTATCAGGAATCATCATTAGAAGATCAACTGCTAAATCCCTGCACAAACAAAAGATGACATGTAGTTACTCTTGATGGTTTGTAAGAGAAGGAAATAATTTTCTCTTTTATATTCCTTTTTTAAAGAAGAGTTTACCGAAAGAATATTATTTCCAGAGAAATGCAGAAGCAACTTCAGTCTCTAAGACTATTTTTGTTCAATAATTGAGGCTTAATTATTCATCTTTTTGGGAAAATAATTTGTTAATTTTCTGTTGCTTTAGTTGGTTGAATTAAACAGCTGTGCAATTCTTAAGCATCAGAACCATCTCAAAGTGAAATGGAAGAATATGTGAGCAGGGAGGGGAAAGAAGAATAGGAACCCTCAAATTTGACAGACAAAAAGATGATAATGTGGTTCTGTGTCATGAAACCATCCTCAAAATTCCAGGCTTCTAAAGCTTCACGACACCAACACAGGCCATCTCTCAGTCATCCAGAATGGCTTCATGCTCATGTGATATTGAAATAGAGACTGTATGGGAAAAGAATGTGATACCTATTTTCATCCTTCTCAAAGGAAAACTCTTTTAGCAAATTGACCTTTCTGACATTTTCCTAAAATTTTTTACCATTTGTTACCCTATCCTTCACACAACAAACAGCTGAAAGGAACATGTGTAATATTCGGAAATTATTTGGAAATTGTTCTATTTAAGTTTTAATAACTGGTTATTCTGTGACTCTTCCATTCATGTAGACATCATTTCTCCTGTGAACACCAAGACTGACTTGCCCCTGCGTAAGGCAAAAAATCCTACTGATTTCCTCTAGATTTTAAGAAAGTGGTCCTTACCTTAAAAATGTTCAAGTAAGCTATTACCCAATATTTGCAACTGCTTTCTATCCCACTTCCAAGTACTAATCACAAATAAAAATTAGGACAGTTAGAGAGATTTGAAAAGCTTGTGATTTATTAAGGGAAAAAATAACCTTAAACTTTCTCTAAAAAAGCAAAATACCTGTATCCAAGTGATGGGAAGCTAAAAGGAAGACATTGAAACAGTATTGAATAAAATTTTGTATTACTTTACAGAGAAAATATCTGATAGAAAATAATTAAACTATAACAGCAAATCTAAGGAACAGGGCAACTGACTTAACAACAACAAAAAAATAGCTTTCTATTTGATGCCTTTTGACAACT
Organism: Callaeas wilsoni; assembly: GCA_013398955.1. Taxonomy (NCBI): domain Eukaryota; kingdom Metazoa; phylum Chordata; class Aves; order Passeriformes; family Callaeidae; genus Callaeas; species Callaeas wilsoni. The sequence goes on along the minus strand of VWPU01002599.1, from coordinate 40,485 downwards.
TAAAGAAACTAATGCCAAAAGGTTTTTAGAAAATCTGTGATACTATTGCTGTGCAATAGCCCCTTTTGCAAGTTACAGAAGCAATCTTTCAGAATCTAGGCTATTTCACAAGTTCTTAAGCTATTTCCAAGATCACTTGCTCATATGTACTAATCTTCATAAGCACTTTAAACATTTTTTAAAGTGATTAGAAATTGTCTTGTTATAAAACTGAAATCCAATATTCATTGAAAAAAAGTAATTCAAAGAAGCCTTCATACAATGGCCTACAAATTGTGCTACCTGGAATGATTTTTAAGAATCAAACTGAAAACACTGTCGAGTATAAAGATCAAAATAAGGTGGCTGAGTTTGCATATGCAGAATTCAGTATCTCAGGTAAAATATGACTAGCCTTTTGAATAGCAGAAAGTTGCTTTTGACAGTATTTAGGTGTTAAATACAAATAAAAATGTGTCCTTAAACACTCACACATTTTCTCAAGGCTGTAGATTTGGGAAGGTGCATGAATATTTCGTTTTGACTTATTTTTTGGCTTGATTTTATATTTTAGAGCATTTCTAAAAACAACCAATCAAAACCCAAAAAATATTCCACCAGTAACCGATTTCTTTATTAACCTATCACGGTCCTTCTGGTATTCCTTTTGGTGTCTACAATTGTCTACACAATAAGTGCTTTGCTACAGTGAAATGTTTCCAACTGATGGATATCCCTAAGCATAACAACCAGTAAAAACAAAAACGGAGCCCTTCAAGTATCAGAGACCCTTGAACTCCAGCTTCCCCATACATGATCTTATGAAAGCGGTTAACCAAGGGGATTATGCTGTGTGAGAATCTCTTTATTACCAAGCAAAGAGGTTCATGAATCTCTGATCTTTTCCTACAGAATACAAAAAACATGCTGTAATGGCTGAAAACCAGAATGCAGGATTGCAGAGCGTTCAGTATAGCATGTAAAACCCATTGACAAATCCAGATGTATACTTGGGCAATTTGCGGTACAGCACTTGAAAATTTTATCACTTATACCCATATAGACTTCAGTGTACACATGCTGTAAGTTTGCAGAAGCTTTATGCACATAAAGCTAACTGCCATACTATCATAACCACTTATTACAGCCCTGAGATCAGAACAAGCTTTTGTAATGGAAATGGAAAAAATACACACTGTTTTTCTTAACTCCACATCCAGTGCTTCCTATCGGAGGCTACATAAAAATCACCCTTCACAATGAAGGCAGGAAGATCAAAGAAAGAGCTTCAAACACTTTAAAAGCTGCAGATTGAGTTGCCAAAACAACCCTATTAAGACTGGTGCAATGCAGACATGCTAAACTATTGCAAAATGAAAGCAGCAAGTCACCAGTTTCTTATTGTATCTTTCTCTACAACACTTCATTGTCTAAGGCAAGCTAAATGTTCTGTAGAGTGGAGTTCCACTGTGTTTCTCTCAGGCTACCTCTTAGATACATTAGCAAATATTAACTGTAGAAGAAAAACTGATCCTTACCTGTTTAAGTACACATTATCTATGAAATGTTAATTACAAAGCAGTTATACAGCTGCCAAATACACCTTAGGAAGGTTTTCCGCTTTTTCATTGTTAGATTAAAACCAATAAGTTGTATTCTTCAAAGCAAAACCACTACAATGAGGAAAAGAAAATTTACCACAGAAGGTTTCCCCTATATGCAAGAGAGAAGTCACTTCTGCAGAATTAAATAATAATCCTGTTTCATCCTTAAATCTTTCCAGCAGTCTTGTATTCCTAATACCAATAGAAGATAATTCCTCAGACTTGTAGTTTTATATTTTTCAATCAAGTACTTAAAAATTATTCCACATATTGTACTTGAGCTGTTCCTTTTGACTTTTTAACTCAATTCCAGCCTTACTTTGTTTGAAGCAGTTATTTTTACTCAGTACAAACTAGGACTTCAAAAGCTACCTATTGGCCAAGTAGCTGGGGGTTTTTTTCCCGTGGTTTTCATACTCTGACAATGACTCCTCTCTCATTTACAATGCATACGGAATGTGATTTGAGATTAAAGCAGAACATTTGCATGCCCTGTACTTCAAAGGTCTAATATAGCAATTCTTATTCAAGCAGCAATTTTTATTCTCCCTACCCATGGTGGTTTGATCTCTACAAAAGTTTCACAATGACACACCTTGATTGTTTTGTCAGGGAGAAAATAAGAAAAATCTTCTTTGGATTAAGAAATTCTTACCATGTTATTACTGCCATAAATTTTCTTGCTAGTAATTCTAGGGCATAATGTGTTGCTTGTGCTGCACTTTCTCCCAAGACAGTACCCACACTGATTGCTAACTCCAGTTCATTTCCACGAATCAGGTTTGCCATCGCAAGCTTGCTCAAAGAAAAAAATTATATCATTAAGGGATATAACCATTTTTGGGCATTCATCATGTTGAGCATATGACATTCACTTTTGAGACTTTTTACAGAAGGACAAAATATGCAATAATTAACACAATTATATATATTTTGGGTCTCTTGAATGACTAAATAATTGTGCACCATGTATTAATGTGTTTTTAAACAACCAAATAGATTTCCTTTAGCAGAATTTTCCTTTATTCAACAGAAGAGATCACATAAATATGATACTTAAAATGCATGCTAGGAATTCCATCTAATCTTAAGGACACTAGCATTCAGAGTGTATATTTCCCCCCCTCTTTCGATGAAATGAGACTCAAAAACCCAAGAAAATGGGAGGGATTGTCCTGTTCTTATTCTCTCTTAGCAACCAGAGTTACTAATAGTCATAGCAGAATGTCAAACCCTACAAGACTACACAAGAACTTGAAATATGCCTATTCAGAAATATAGGCATTAACTGATTTTTGATTTCTCTCAGAACAGCTCATTGAGATGGAATTATATTTATTTGGGGGATATATATATAAATATTATATTTATTTGGGAAAAACATGTTAAGTTAGCAACAACAAAATCCAGACAAAATGAAGAAGAGAAACAATTTGTAAAACTATAAGAAAATAAAAACTGTAATAAAATGTTTCCCACATGTCAGTTCTATTTTCGTACTGAGGGGTGGGTTTATTTTTCCTATTTACTTCTTCATTTAGACTGTAAATTCTTCAAGGTAGATGGTTGCATCTTCTTTAGCACAATAACTTCCATTCCGAATGGGTATTTTGAGTCACCATAAACAGTAATGCTCAGATGTATATATCTAAGGTACTTAAGTATCTTATATTGTCTAATATAACAAGATACTGTAAATACAATTCAGCAGCAACATGCTACCTTCTGTGTAAGAGAGAAACCTTGAATTTAATAGAATCAAGGGAGTTTTTCTACTAACTATAATACTATAAGTATCTACCTCTGCATAAATATAAGCAAATCAAATACCAAATACCATATTAGAATGTGATACATACATTTTAAAACATGTGTGGAGATGTAAAAAAGAAGTCAGTGTTAGCTTTTTCATCATTAAAGAAAAAAAATTACCTCTATATTTTCAACAGCCAGATGACAACATGCTGCAAGCACTGCACAGCCATCCTGGAAATACCAATCTGCCAGTTCTTTACTGACCTTCTGCAGGAGACTGCAAGAACAAAAAATTAATTCTGCAAGGTCACTTTAAGGTTGGAGTGCCTTGGGTCATAATTTATGTAAAATTGACCACATTTGCTTCTGTACCCTAAAAGTTGCTATATTTGACTCACAGATAATGACACTACTAGCTTGAAAAATGCAATCTGCTTGAGCTTCATCCACTACTTATGTTGGTGGACACTGAGATGGGTCACTTTCCCAAAGTCTACAACAGTATGGAAATGTCTCTTCAGATTGACAGAAGAAAAATCAAACATTTGGATATCCAATCTGTACCTGTAAACTCTGCACCAGTATTTCTCTAACTGCTCAAAAACTGCTCATGCAAATGAAGTAACTACACAGCCTCTAAACTGCTTTTTTTAATAGACCTCTAACTCGATAATGTAATTCAAGTTTTTGAGCGCTGTTCTAGACAAGGAGAGGTGCATATTTGGGGTTTTTTATAGGCATGGACAATGAGAATCATAGAATCATAAAATAGCTCGTGTTGGAAGGGACCTGAAAGACCATCTAGTTCCAAGCCCCCTGCCATGGGCAGGGACACCTTCCCCTAGACCAGGTTTCTCAGAGCCCCATCCAACCTGGCCCTAAACACTCCCAGGGTTGGAGCATCCTCAGCTTCTCCGGGCCACCTGTGCCAGTGCTTCACCACTCTCACAGTAAAGAATTTTTTCCAATTTCTATTCTAAACCTACTCTCTTAGTCTGATTTTTAGTGAACATTTTCAGAATCTTCAGTGATGACAAACAGCAAAGCTTCAGGAGGACATTATGTGTAATAACAGGGGATCATAGATACTTGTTAATGCAGAATCTTACTCTACTTTGCAAAAGTTCTCAGTTAATATGCTATATATTTTAGTGCACAGAATTGCATCTTAAATATCAAGCAAGTGAAAAGTACATTTATAACTATAACAAATACATATGAAAAATCCATTTCATGTCAGGAGACATAATAGGGAAATTAGTGTAACATCAGGTAGTTAGTAACTCTATTAACTAAGTACTAGAAGATGCAATATTTTATTGAACTCTGAATTGCTGATGCCAAATGAAACCACTACATTTTATCTCCCTTAATGACTACGCTCTGCACTAAGATGAGGTTTTAGATATAAACTAGAACAACTTACTCATTATAATCATCTGTATTGTTTCCACCAGAATTTGAAGTTCCGCTTGTTGTGCAGACTGGTAACATCTGTATATTTCCTTCACAAGCTGCCTGAAAGTGAATAAAATATGGATTAATTAATGCACAATTCAAACTAAAGATGAAATGAAATTTTTCAATAACAACAAAAATAATCTAAGATATATAAAAATCTTTCTAAAGCCCAGTTATAACAAAGAAAATGTTTGGATGTTTAAACCAATGAACTTATTCATAGCTAAATTTTAGCCTAGTTTTATCCAGCCATACAAGAATTCTGTGGAAGCAAGAGACTTCTTCCTTCCTATGTATTTGTGCAGAATTTTTCAGCATTTCGATATAACGGATGGTGAAGGCTACAACCTTGATTTTTACACCCCAAGGAGCAAGCAGCTCTGAGTGAAGGATGAAGTCCATAGATACTTCTCAGCAGGTATACCAGCTAGTCTGGAAAGGTTTGGCATAAAGTGGCTTTAGGTGAACTTTTCTTTGTATCTGGCAATAATTTATTCCTAACATTAAATACAAAGAGATCAGTGTGGGTTAAAATTAATTCAGTTGGCAAGGTGGTGTTTGGTTGGACTCAATGACCTCAGAGGTCTTTTCCAACCTAACTGATTCTGTGATTTTTTGAAATTCTTTCACATGCTTTAAGATGTAGCTGGGATAACACCATTAACCTTCAGGGCTCAGTTACAAGGGAAAGTAAGTCCTGGCATTTTGTTGCTCATTATTATCTTATTAAACCTTTGAGACAGAGACTATTTTATGAACTGTAATATCTCTGCAATACCTCTCTCACATGAAAAATTAAGATCTTTCTGAAGCTGTAACTTGCTTTAAAGTTCAAACATTATAGCTTGTTAAATCTAAGCATGTATCAAAGTTACATTCTGTACATTATTCAGTTATTTAGCTAAAACATAAAGATGATTTCTCAGTGGAAATAGAAGAGAAATCAAATCCTACATTAATTTTATGTTAAGGGCAATACTGGCTGTTGAAAATCAGGTTCCGTTTCAGTCAAAATCGAACACATCAGTCTTCATTATGGTCATTTGCTTGCAGTTTAGAAAAATCAGGCTTTAAATCTGTAAATATAAGGTACCTCCTTCTTACGATTTCTGCATAAAAATTGGTCAATACCACATGGAAGTAAAGACTAGGGCATCATTATTCACCTATTTTGTTAAAGTGAAAAGAGTTAGCCTTTTAAATATGCATGTCATATTCTGAGTTACAAGAATAAGAGCTAAGAGCTAAATACATGTCCCACACTGATATATATGTAGCAATACCTGTGCAACAAGTAGAGCCTCTTTAAGCTGACCTCTTGAAGTAAAGAAAGAAACCAGTTTCTTCACATCTCCAACAGCTATACAGTATGGAATGACATCATCATTTTCTTCCTGAATTAACTGATCAGCTCTCCTAATTAAACAAATGAATAAATAAACAAGAAAGATCTACATATATGAACAATCGCCAAACTTATCTATATAGTGTAGGTGTTAGACGAAGTCAAATAAAGTTCACTGAAACCCATCTGCCTTTCCAGACTTGCAAGCTGTGAATACTGCACTAAAGAGTTTATAAAGCTGCAATTTATGTTCAGCCCTTTGATTCTTGTACACAAAGTTATTGTTGAAATCCTCCATGGTTCCACCCCAAAGTTCACTGAACAAAAAGTAACATCACTAGTATGCTGTAACAAAAGAAAAGTATAACTGGTCATAGTATCCATCCTTCCTACTTGTCTGTGTCCTTTTATGGACTAAAGCTACAATTCGCCCTCATATTTTTATTAACTTACCTTTGCATTAACTTTCTCCAATATTTCATTGATACACCAGGTGCAACTGAGAGAGCTTTGTCCCACTAGAAGTAAGCAGCAATACATTTAACTTGATCATTTCCATTTGAGAAACAGCCATATTTTAAACTAGTGTAACTTTTCTTCCATTAAAAATAAATTTGTCAAGAGTTGAATACAGAATGAGGTGTGCTTTAGACTGCATATGTTAAAAATAAGTGGAACAAGATTACTTTTTTGGGGACTTGTGACCCATTTATTGCCTCCCCATCTTGGCTAGGGTAGCTGGTTTTCAGAAAACTTCGTATTTTATTATTCTTCAATAGTGTTCTGATATTTTACCTCTCCAAGTTCTACCATTAGCTCACAATATCGCTGAATTTGTCCTAATCTTAAATGTATTTCTGCAGCTTCTTTGAGTCTTTCCTCTTTGCTTGGTGCACCAATACCACCTCCAAACTTAGACATCTTTACTGTTGTCAGTTCTTGTGCCTTGGACTGAGGGGAAAAAAAAGAAAAAGATTAAAAAATTCTCTGTGAGGAAAACAAGTTTTCTTAAGAATGGACTATTGCCAAATATTACAGTGGAATATAAAGGTTATAATTCAAGAAAAAAATTCTTTAGAGAAAAGGCTAATTGAAAGATTTCAAGGAGATTACAGTGAACTATGTTTATGTTGTTAAAGTAACTGTGTTAGTGTTTTGTTGTACATATACATTTTCCTTGATGATCTTCCTATAATAACTTATTTTTTTTACTCTCATATATAATAGTAATTCACTCAGATGTCCCTCACAAAAATCTTGATATTTTGAAACTTAAAAAAAAAAATTTGTGAACGTAAACCATACAGACGTGAAATTGTACATATTACCATTATAATGATGTGCACATAACGAAATAACAAAGACAGTAGGCTTAACTGGTAGAAAATAGGCTCTGTGGTCTGATCTGTCATGCCGCATTAACCTTATGGACAAAAATTATTTATATTCCCAACTACTGCAATTTTTATATTGGTTGGGAAGATAAGACTAAATTTTTTCATCTGGCAGAGTCTGAGAAACAACCTGCAACAGAATTATATGTAACAGAAAAAAAAAAAACAAAGAGAGATTTGCATTTCAAGAATTCTCAGTTGAATTCTATCATCAATGCACAATGATGGCATTTGGCTATTCATGACTTTGCAGTACCATATATGGCAGATGGAAAACAAATTTTGAACATCCTTCACCAAACTAAACTGCCATGTAGACCAATGGCAGCTCCCAAGGATCTGGGTTTTTTAAAACACACTACATTAATTTTTTTCCTCAGCACCTCTATATTTTTTATTATTTTCATGCTGAAGTCTCCAGTGCATCCTCTCTGTTTCCTAAAAACATAAAAAACAGTTGCTCTACATCCTTGCTTCATCCTGAAATATGTAGATGCTGCAGTGCCGTTATTCAGTTTCCCAAGGAAAAGAGAGTATTAACAGTCCTTAACAAGCAGTCAGCATTACCCTACCCCTTACTTTCTCTTAAAGCTCTCAAACAAGATTCTGAGTCAGTAAGAAGGGGAAAAAATGCTTTTAATTAATGTGAACACTTAATCCACAGAAAGACCAGCAATTGCTGTAGTTACTCTAGGTCACCGAAGTTATAAATGCATGAAATCATGTTGCAGGGAAAAACAGACTGCTGGCACTGAACAAGTCAAGATTTAATGTCTTCTTGGGCTAACTGGCTGAGAAAAGTGGTTTTTTGGACACATGGACACAGAAACAGAGCTTCATAGGATTAGCAAAACAGCTGCTATTATTAAAATTAACAACACGAATAAACTTTAATCACTTGAGAGTCATAAGGAATGTAGGACACTTAAAGAGCCTGTGATTTTACAAAGGGACAGCACATAACAGGAAACAACAGGTGATACCTGGCACGTATTAGCCCTGGGGCTGGCAAGTGCATTCCCTGATCCATACCAGTAGATTATCTTTGCTCTATTTACAATCCAGTCATTAGATTATGGGATTCTTTAGTACTCCTAAGAAGTTCCTGACAGAATGATGAATCTGCATATTCTACACAAACTGTGTATCTGGTTGCATATTTATAAATGCAGCTACTAATGAATTTATGGCCTAGTACTTGAATTTCCTATTCTCATCCAAGTCACTCTTAAACTGTATATCTGTATTAAGGACAGGTTCTTGTTTACCCATTCATTCTTCCAGAGAGCTATAGAACATATTTCTGCTGACTCTACTCCATTTTCAGACATGAAGACATCTGAACATAGGTACACACTTCATGTTTATACAATCAAATAATTTGACTTTACTGAACATAGAAGTACAGTGAATATAATAGGCAAGACAAACTCGCTTCATAGCTGAAACTGTACTGATGATTGCTTTGCAATTTATTTTAATTGTTTTGAAAAATGCTTTTATATTTAGTAGCTATAACCTAGCATTTTAATACTGAGTATGCATGAAGTCACAAAGACTTAGCTAGATACTATTGTAACAGACTAGTATTGCAGTGAAGAACTGGTATCGCACAAATATCTTTGGACATGAAATTGTGACCTTTTGTAAAGCAATGAATGTTATTTTTAAATAGTGAAATACTACATGGACTAACAACCATTTTCACACATTGTTTGTGCTTCACTTACCATTCTAAATCTAATGAGGTGTTTCATATGCATAATTCCTTTGCAGTAGTTTTGTGGAAGCAAACTGTCATCCTGTCCTTTTATTACAGCAACCAAATCCCATAAATTTTTGCTGCCTCCTGGAGGCTAAAATTGTTAGGGGAGAAGAGTTTTATTACAGCAATATTCAAGAGAGAAACTTGAACTTATAAAGACATTGGAAAATATTTGTCAGTCAACTCCAAGAAATAAAATTTCAGATCATTTCAATATTAGAACCTTTTTTAAGAAAACATGAATTAGTTCAAGATACTACAAGTCCTTCAGTCTTCTTGAAGGCTGTCAAGATACAGTGAGATCCATGAACCTATTTGGTTATGTGTGGACATAGTTGAGGGCTTGCCATTAGAGTTTTCCCTTTTGCTCTCAAAGAAATACAAGCTATCTTGTGTCTACTGCTGGCACAAACCAACAGCCAGCTGCTGGCATGCAGAAGCTGACCCAGGACTTGGTACCACTTTCTGTAAAGCAAAGGCATGGGCCAGGTAGGAAAGGGCTTCAAGGCTTGACTGCCACAACCTGGTTTACGATCTTAATATTAAATCTTAAGACAGACACATATACTATAACTGTATATGCACAAAATAATTTTTTAAAAATAATTTTTAAGCCTTTCTACTGGTCTAGCCTTTGAATCAATCCTTCTGTAGAAATAGGACAAGAGCTTAACACTGAATGAAGTCCAGAAGATAATGAGTATTTAAAAGCTTAAAAAAAAATCATTAAACCTTTGACCTAAAGAAGCTTTTCTAAGAATAACAGGATTACAAGTTTAGAAGTCCAATATTTTCTGAGCTCGTAAAAAGCATGAATTCCTACTAGGGAAACCTCACTCACCTCCCTCAAAAAAAAAAAAAAAAAGACTACTGTCTTTTTTCTGTCCACTAAAACTCTTATTAGACTCCTCATAGTTTAGCACAATACCTCATTTTCTGGACTTGAAAAGCACTGAGCATACCTGATCAAAAAAGCTTTTGTTCTTGGAAAATTCTAATATTCTTATAACAGTTTTACTCTCAAATCAACATGGGAAATCAAAATTTATAACTTCGTAAAACAAGGAATTCCATAACTACATTTTTAACAAAAGAGAAAATGTCTAAGTTTGAAATTGAGAAAGATTGTTTTGGCATTTCTAAATCATACACTTCAATTTAGCTAGGACTCAAAACAAGTATTTTGGACGAACTAGGTCTTTTTAGATCAGTGTTTTGACTTAAATTACAACAGTGTTTGACACAAGCTCCAGTAGTAGTAGAAGCTCTAGTTCCAGGTCATTTTGTCCTTGTTCTACCACAAGTGCAGCTCCTATGCAGGTAAGCATTCACAGGAACCCATATTTTTAACTCATTTGCACTGAGAGGCTGTAGCAATTTATAGAAAATTTTACTGTGCAATGGAGAAAAGGCAATAGATGTATACTGAGGCATGGGTCATACGGATCTACAGTTCCTAGAACATAAAGAGCAGTTTGGGCACAGACACTTTGGAAGTTCAAACCTTATCAGTAATGAGGATGTTCTTTTGATTAATTACATGATTAATTAAAAATTTAAAACCTCTAACATAGTTTGATTAAACACATAAATTCATTTTCTTCAATAGCAAATTGCTGTCAAATTAACCTTTCCTACAGAAAATTATATTATTTCACTAATATAACTTTGCAAAAAACTGGTTTGTTTGAAATTTGTTTTTCACAACTGACAATTCAATCATGGACATTTTTATATGCAGACCTGTTAAGAAATAGAACTGATTTCTGCCTATTTTCTAAGCTTCCTTCAAGAAAGAGAAAAAAAATGGTAGAAAAGAAAGAAATCTCAGTTTTAGAGATTGACATCAGAAGAGAAAGTCATGCACGTTGACAACATCCCTAAGTTTGCAGAATACTTACTGAAAAAAATTCTGAAAACCACCTTAGTTTTTTTCCTAGAGGATTTCCTGACAGTTTTTCCAATTCTTGTTTAATATCCCTGGAAACTTTACCACACAGCAAAGGAGCGGCACCAGATTCCACAGCGCGATCTAACACACACAAAGATTTATATATGAAATTAAAATAAAAAACAAGCAAAGGGATAAGAATATTAACATAAAGAAAATGAAAACAATGGTTTATACAATTTGCTTACCTGTATTGCCGATAATATCATCCCAACATCTATCTGTTATGATATTTATTTGTAGAGGGTTTATAAGAGGTGTCAATGACCAGAGTCTCACAGTGGAATCACGAGAGCAGGATGCCATAGTAAATGGACGACTAGGATGACATGTTAATCCTAGTAAGAGGAGACATTAAAAAATGTAGTCAAATAAGTTTATCTAATCACCTGTTTGATTAAATTACTTTATAAATTTCAAAACACATTAGAATGCATTTCCGTACAGAAATAAAACAAAATTTAAAAGATATTACCATATACATCTGCACCATGATCATAAACTGTGTCCAAACACGTTCCATCTCTTGTGTCCCAGACTCTAATTGTATAGTCCCAACTGCCAGATATTAGAAGGTAAGGAATTTCAGTATTCCACATCAGTCCCCGTACTGGAGCTGTATGTCCACTAAGAACATTTATACAAGCATCTTGTGTATAATCCCATATCCGAACGGTACTGAAAGAGGAAATAAGAGACCAACCTCCATCAGATCGCCTATTGAAATATCTCTCTATTTCAGCGATATTTTGAACTTCAAATTTATCAGAATATTTATTTGTATCACATCAGGGCTCAAAGAGTTGCAGCGAAAGGGCCTAATCTGGCTGGTGACTGGTCACCAGCGATGCTCCTCAGGGTTCAGTTCTAGGGCCAGTCCTGTTCAATGTATTTTATTGTCAAGAAGTTTGCTATCAAGTTGTTTTCTGTCATGAATCACTACATTATGAACTAATACATTTTGCTTCAAGCATAAAGCTCTAATGAATGATAATGGGGAAAGCAATAGAAGCCAATACTCCAAACTTTACAAAATATCCTTTACAAAAATATCTTGTATACTCTGCAGGGAAATGGCTTAGAATCATAGAAAAATGCTTCCTCCTGCTTACCATGGACTGATGTGCTCTCCCTCAAAAGCAATGTCATCGAACAAAAAACCAGAAGTATCCAACACTCATTAAAATTCTCTGCAGATTCTACTTAAGTATACTTTTGAAAAATATCAAATAAAAGCAGGTCTTGCACCTGTTTCCTCAGACATAATGTGGTATCCTCCTTCTGTTGTTCCTTGCAGTAACAGTATCAGGCACTGACCATACTCCTGGGAAAGCATTTGGAAACTTGTACTACTACAGCAGTCGTGACAATTTTAGATAATGATCCTGCTGCCCAAATATTACATAAAGCTAAAAGCAAAGCTAAAGCCTGAATCTGAACAAGGCAGATATTTAGATTATTAAGTATTCACAACACCATTACAAGTAAAGAGCTTGAGTCTCTCCAATAGTCCTGCTTGAGGTTTAAGTTTTCTAATAGTTCAGAAATACTCACCCGTCATCAGACCCACTGCAGAGGATTCCTTCTCTGAGAGGAGACCACCGTACGTGAAACACCTTTGCAGTATGCCCAGTAAAAACTTTCAGTGGCTGATCAGAGCTGGTTGCCAAGTAGTAAACACGAACATTTTTATCCTCACAGCCAGTAGCTATCATATCTCTGCAAAATAAAAACAGCAAAATCTTTGGTCACAGAGATGATGAAGGCTTTTATAAATTTGAAAAAATATGATGTGCAATTTACAATTTTTTTTTTTAAAAATAGCAAATTTTTGTTTCTCCTTCATCTCTTCAAGATGTAGCTATTGATAATCCAATTAAAAAAACTAAACCAGAAAAAAAAATTAATAAAGATCCATTAGTTGCAATGAGGAATAGTATTTGCACTAGTCTGACTATTCACCCAATACACAACTATTATTAAATTGAATTACTATATAATTTTTTTTAACAGAAAGCTCTCGTGTCATTATTAGGAATTATCTACAAAATTTACATATAATCAATGTATTTAGTTGTCTGCTACATCTTCACCTTAGCAGTCATTACAAGGACACCAATCTAAACCCCTTTTTCCTGGTATTGAATGTCTGCCTTTTTCCCTCTCCCATTATATATTCAGCTAGATAATTTTTTTTTCTCTCATCAATGTGAAACGATCCTCCTTTGAAAGTTTAGGAAGTTCATGGTAGTCAATGAATTATACTACTGGGTACATAATATACTACCCTTATGCTATAGGCATATCCTACTTTGGAACAGATAATTTCAGTCTTTTACTATCACAGTGAATATCACATTCTAGATAACTTTGTGTTACTCTACTGGTAATCAATTTAAATAATAAATATTGTAAATTCTTTGGGTTCATTTTTACTTACTTGTTGTTTTGACTCCAATCACAACCAAATACTGCAGCTGGATGTTTGTACTTGTGAAGAACATTGCCATCAATGGTTCGAATAATACTGAAACCAATTACAATGTGATATTATAAGGAAAAATACATTCTGGGTAGGCTATCCAAAATTAAGTTTTATTCTGTGCTAACAAGCCAGATAGCAAAAAGATATACACAAAGAATAGGAGAAATAGCCACAAACAATATCAGCCCCTCAATTACAACATCTTAACTGGATGTTGATTGTACAAAATCTAACTTGACTTCAGTATCTATGTTTCTTCAGAGAAGCTTTAAAGATGTTCATTGTAGTACCTCTTTCTTGAAAGGATCCTCATAGCCCAAAATCAAAGTTGTAGTCATGGCTTTAAAGTACAAATAGATCTTTATGAATTTAAGAAAAAAAAAAAAAAAGTTGATTGTTTTCGAAAAATTCTGCCCATTATGTTTGAGCTGGAATGACACAGGTAGCAGAGGAAACAAATAAAAAGGATTTTTAAAACGTAGTGAAACACAATCTATGCAAAATTGGTTTCAATGACATTCATGTGTTTTTAGAAAAGAGGTATTATACTCCTGTGATAGTGCACTTGTAATTATTTCATTCTAAAATAGTACTTTTTAGTCCTTGAAACAACAAACTAAAAAAAAAAAATTAAAAATTAAGACAAGCAAAGTTGGATGGCTTTTGAAAAGTGTCCTCTACAGATAAGAAACCTAGGAATATATCCTTGTCCAAATAAAAATCAGTATTTAGTTTCATTATCAGAGTGTCTTAGACACTATTCCCTTTGAAAACATTTCCTTTATTTTTTTTCTTAAAATCATGAAAAACATACCCTAACAAGTACAGAAGACTAATATAATTCAAGTTTTGCCCAGTAAGAAAAGTTTTAAAATTAATTACTGAGAGTACTGTCAAAATTTATGGACTTGAGAAGTGCATTTAGCAATTTTTTTTCTTCCAATAACACTCACCAAAATCCATCACTGCTGCAGGTTGCTATTCTTTTGGAATCTTTATGACTCCAGGCAATGCAGAAGATTCCATTCTTTCCATGCTTCAAAAAATGCAAAATACCTATCAATAAGAAATAATTCACCCCTTTTTCTCTCATCTACTGACTCATCTTTTTTACTTTATTCTCCTATGGGCTTCAGCCCTTTTCTCCCCGTACAGTATACTGTACAAAACCACATTATAACGAATACCTGATATAGCTGGATGATTGAGAATCCAAGTCCAAAACATTGGGACTATGGAGATAGGGAGTAAAACTGCTATAACCTCCAGAATCCGAGAGATAAAACTGGGTCAAGCTGAAGAACGAGCAATCCGTAACTATATAAACCTGAAGCTTAAATAAAGAACACTGTGGACAATCAAGAGGGACCTTTGGGCCTTGGGATGACTGGTCAAGGGATGTGAAGCACAAGTTGTGTTCTCTTCTGTCCTGCCAGTTGCAGGGAATGATGTGGCAAGAAACAGGAATATCGTGCACACGAACATCTGGATTTGATACTGGTGTTACCAGCACAATTTTGGGGATTTTGATCATGGATCAGTTTATACAACACCAAGCCTGCTGGCAACAAATGGGGTCCAGCTGTCTCAAAGGAGAAAAAGGATCTTAGTTCAGGAGTTCGTAGGGCTCATTGAGAGAGCTTTAAACTAGACTAGAAAGAGGTCAGGGCCAGGCTTGCCAGAGAGAATGTGTAGGGAAGGAGAGAACAAGAGAAACCACTCCAGTAGCATAAGGAGGCCTAAGAGACAATACCTGCAGCAAGCACAAGCAACCAAAGACATAATCACTAGACAGGACTACAGGGCATCCCTTTGCACGTCCACTGGGACGTGGACACAATCAAATACTTCAATAAAGTGCCTGTACCCCAAACATGCAGTATGGGGAACAAAAAGGGTGAACTAGGGATTTGTGTGCAGTCACAGGCCTTTGACCGCACTGTGATTACAGAGACACAGTGGGATAGCTCGCATGAAATGTTGCCATGAAAGGCTACACACTGTTTAGGAAAGACAGATCAAGAAGTCACACTCGTGGAATTTCCCCGTGTGAGGCAACGCTTAGGATGTATCAAGCTCTGTCTTGGGGTGCGTGATGGGCGAGTCGAGAGCTTATGGTTTGGATAAAAGACATTGTTGTGGGTGTTGCTATAGGCTGCCTGATAGGGAAAAAGAAGTGGATGAAGCCTTCTACAGCCAGCTAGAAGCAGCCCCAAACTCACAGGCATTGGTTCTTGTGGAACACTTTAACTACCCTGACATCTGCTGGAGAAGCAACACAGTGAAGCACAAACAGTCCAAGAGGTTCCTGGAAAGTGTCAATGACAATTTCCTGTCACAGGTAGCAGAGAATCCCAGAAGGAATGTTGTGCTGCTTGATCCTCATACTAACAAACAGGGAAAGCCTTGTGGGAGATGTGAAGGTTGGAGGCAACTTTGGCTGGAGTGACCATGAGACTGTGGAGTGCAGTATCAGGCAAGGTGGAAGCAGGGCAGCAAGTAAGATACAATCATGGACTTCAGCAGAGCTACCTTTAGTCTCTTCAGGGATTTTCTTTGAATAGCTCTATGGGAACACACCTTGCAGGGAAGAAGGGTCCAAGAGAACCAGTTGATATTCAAGGATTACTTCCTCCAGGCTCAAGAACAATGCATCCTGATGAGCAAGAGATTGGGTAAAGGGGGCAAGAGATCTTCATGGGTGACCAAGGAACTTCTGTCATTACTTAAGCACACGTAGGAAATGCACAAGAGATAGAAGCAGGGTCAAGCCACTTGGAATTTATATAGAGAGGTTGTCAGAATAAGTGGAAATGAGATAAGGAAGACAAAGGCTCATCTGGAATTAAATCTGACCAAGGATGTCAAGGACAACAAGCAGTGCTTCTTCAAATCCATTAGTAACGAAAGGAAAACAAAGGATAATATAGGCCCATTACTAAATGGAGGGGTGACCCTGGTAACACAGGATGCAGAGAAGGCAGAGTTACTGAACACCTTTAC
This sequence comes from Callaeas wilsoni, assembly GCA_013398955.1. Lineage (NCBI taxonomy): Eukaryota > Metazoa > Chordata > Aves > Passeriformes > Callaeidae > Callaeas > Callaeas wilsoni. The sequence goes on along the minus strand of VWPU01002599.1, from coordinate 23,743 downwards.
ATCAGTCTTCACTGACAAGACCAGCTCTCAGGAATCTCTAACTCAAGGGACCAGCACAGAAGAATGTTGGAAGGAAGACTTTCCCTTGATCAAGAAGAACTGGTTTAGAGAACACACAGACAAACTTGACATCCACAAGTCCATGGGCCCCGACAGGATGCATCCACAAATGGTGAAAGAGTTCTGGTTACACCACAGTGAGGCTGCTCATGGTCATTTTGAAAGATTGTGGCAGACAGGAGAGGTGTCTGAGGTGAGGACTGTAAGAAAGCAAATGTCACTCCAGTCTTCAAAAATAAAGAGGAGGACCCAGGGAACTACTAGTCAATTAGCCTCACCTCAATCCCTGTAAAGGTGATGGAGTGCCTCATTCTGGGGGCCAGCTCTATCCACATGGATGACAAGAAGGTGATCAGGAGTAGTCAGCATGGATTCACTAAAGGTAAGTCACGTTTGACCAACCTCATTGCCTTCTACAATGAAACAACTACCTGGATGGATGAGGAGAGAGCAGTGGGTATTGCCTACCTTGACTTCAGCAAGGGTTTCAACACTGTCTCTCACAAAGTCTTCATAGTCAAACTCAGGAAGTGTGGACTGGATGATTGGACCATGAGGTGGGTTGAGAACTGGCTGAACAGCAGATCCCAGAGGGTTGTAATCAGTGGCACAGGATCTTGTTGGAGGCCTGTCACTAGTGGTGGCCCTCAAGGTTCAATAATGGGCCCAGAATTGTTTAGCCTGTTCATCAATGACTTGATGAAGGGGCAGAAGCCTCCTCAGCACGTTCACTGATGACACAAAGCTGGGAGGAGTGACCAATAACCCAGAGTGCTGTGCACCCCTTCAACCTTGGCAGCTTGGACAGATGGGCAGAGAGGAACCAACTGAAATTAACAAAGGCAAATGCAGGGTCCTGCACCTGGGGAGGGAATAACCCCAGACATCAGACAGGCTGAGGCCAACCTGCCGGGAAGCAGCTGTGGAGAAGGACCTGGAGGTCCTGGTGGACACCAAGCTCTCCATCAGCCAGCAGTGCCCCCGTGGCCAAGAAGACCAGTGGTATCCTGGGGTACATTATGAAGAGCATTCCAGCAGGTCAAGGAATGTGAAACTGCCCCTCTACTCAGCCTGGTGAGGACATATCTGGAGTATTGTGCCCAGTTCTGGCCTCCTCAGTACATGAGAGACATGGAGCTTGTGGAGAGGGTCCAATAGGGGGCAACAAAAATGATTTCTATTATAAGAAAAGGCTGAGGGAGCTGGGCCTGTTTAGCCTTGAGAAGAGACAACTGAGAGGGGACACCTCATCAATGTCTGTCAGTATCTGAAGGGAAGGTGTCAACAGGGTGGATCCAGGCTCTGCTCGGTGGTGCTGAGCAATAGGACAAGAGGCAACAGACAGAAACTGATGCGCAGAAAATTCCACCTGAACATAAGGAAGAACTTCTCTATTGTGTAAGTGACCGAGCACTGGAATAGATTGTCCTGAGAGGCTGTGGAGTCTCCCTCTCTGGAGATATTCCAGAACCATCTGGATGCAATCCTATGCAATATGTTCTAGGATGACTCTGCTTGAGCAGGGAGGTTGGACCGGATGACCTCGCTGTGGTCCCTTCCAACCTTAATCAGTGATTCTGAATAAAGGTTAGTTACTTGTTGGAATAATGAAGTTAGTGGGCATGAAAAATTGTGGTATGAGAAAACTTAAGTGGGACGTGTATCAGGACCAGTATTACAGAAAAGATATTCAGTAGCACAAATGCAATTATCAGTGTTAGAATCCCAGAACTCCTGAAGGTACGTATATTTGTTTTCTGCTCATGCCTCTCCTCACTTCTCCACCTCTCTTCTTAAAGAGCATCCCTTGTACATTGATGCAGATCCTATGCTTAAATAATTATGTCTGTATAATCTGAAGATAACATCTAGATACTAGGAATACACAAAACAGTGTAAAATACTACTGCATAGTATTACACAGCTCCTTCTGCCAATACAAAATATGCTACTGTTTCAGGACTTAAAAATGCCTGGACAGATTTCAGGTAATACAAGGCAAGCCACTAAATGACTCATACTGTTTAGCTTGCTGCAAAATGGAGCTTTATTGAGCTAGACTTCGGGGACTGAAAGTTTTTTATGGCCCTTATGTTTAAAAATACAGAAGACAGTTTTCATTTTGATGCCGAGTCTGTATGTCCGTATATGTTTACACAGTTAAGAAGGAATTAGCTGTGCTTTTGCCATCCCTACAGGACCAATTTTAAGATAATGGAGTCCATTTAGTGCTTCCCCACTCTTATATCACAAATCCAGTCTGACAAAGTAAAAATACTTCTGCCACACATGTAAACTGGCACCTCCATAATTGTATAGATTTTTACACTATAGCACCTTTTAAAAACATATGAACTTTGGCCATCTCTTTTTATGGACACTAGAGGAAATGACTAACTTACATTTCAAATAGAAAAAAAAGAAGTAATCTCATCTTACCTCACTGAATCTGGTTATCATTTTGCCTTTTCGAACATCCCAGATAAAGCCACCGTTTCTGGATGTTCCACCTGCTATGCAGTTCAGATTTCCTTTAAATAAAGAAGTTTGTAAAATATTAAAATAATTATAAATCACAATATTGTTTGATGGTAGTTCTACTACAAAATGAAGAAATGTAATATGAACAGAAACATCAATGGCACATGAACATGAGTTTTCCACAGTTTAAGGCCAGCATTTGCTACTAAGTCACAAACATCAATTTCAGTGACAACCTGACCTGTTTTTTCTACATTCCTGTTTTGAGGAATGGTCAAATAAAAATTGTATTGCTGTAAAAAGTATCTTAATGCCTACTGAAAGCCTTGCATGTAAGAAATTAATGATCATGATGCATATGACTCGGACTGAAAGAGAGGTAACCTCAATGTTTCAAGCTTAAAGTAGTATGCAACTAGAGCATTTTCCTTTCAAGTTCCCTATGTATAAAGACAAATCATAACAATGAGACCGAACATCTAACATCTAACGTCTAACAGTATTTTGTTTTCTTAGTCTTGCACCATTGCTGCATCTAAGACCATCAAGAATGTACCTGAATCTGTAACCACACTCTACAGGGTGGACAATCTGAGTACAAAACTCCACAGTGAGAACCTGAAAATTCAATTCAAGTCTAATCCAAAAGCCACCAAATTCTCTTCATCATGGTGATTCTCTATCCCAATATAGCTATGCTTTTCATAAATAGTAGATTTCTAGGAAAGTTTTGACTGTTATTTTATTCCAAGTTTCAGAGGCAGAAAAGACAATCTATGCAGGAGGAGTCTAGAAATATAAATACATAAAATGGGAATAAAATCAGGTAGGAGAATCATGGGGGAGAAAAAAGAACAGGGAGTAATCACTTTTTTCAAAGCTCTTCTGAGACCAAACAAATGCTGGCATGCATTAGATTATATATTAGGAACAAAGTACAAGGCAGATAGGAACTGTCTGGGAGTAAGGTGGAAGAAGCACCAAAAGTTCTGGCTGGAAGGGACAGGAGCTTTTGGACAGGATGGTAAGGAACAAAGCTGAAGCATGTGCTTCCAATTTACTTTTTAAAAAAAAAACAAATCCAAAAAGCAACAACACCACACACCTCCTGCAGCAAACAAACTATTCATTCAATGTGAGATACAACTACAAATTGAATTTAAACTTCAAAACTAAATAACCAAGCATAAACACCATATATCATATTGCCATAATTTCCATATAGCAAGACAAATTATCTGTGAAGAGGAACAAGGTGCAAAAGACTCTCTGAAATGAAAAAGTGCAAATTTATTTCGTATATGCAGACTACATTAAGCTTCCCATCACAATATTCTCCTGTCAGTTATTATTTCTTAAGACTTTAAAAGCACAGCTGAGAACAGAGAGATGAACTATTTAGATTTTTTTAAAAATACATCTGCTGTCCAAACAAATAAAATACAACAAGGCAGTCAACCTATCATCAACTATTGACAACTATCAGAAGTGTATTTTCAGGTACACCAAAGAGGGTTGAAGAAGAGTATTGAAACAAAATTTCCCACTGACTCCAGTGATTTCTCTAAGAAAAAGTAGATGCTTTGCAGAAAAGACACTTCCTATTCTAGTAAGGTAAAAGCAGAGTTCTTCAGTAGACTCCCACACAAAGGAAGAAAAAGAGCTAAATACATATGTTCCACTATTTCAGCTCAAAATATAATCTGAATTCCTTTAAGTAGCTGCTTCTCATGCAAAGCAAGTGATTTTGTCATCTGCATAATGCCATGTTAGAAATGTTCTGGGGATTTTCTTCCCTCTGTTCTGAGTATGAAATACTGGGAGCATTACTCAGAAGGGTAAGCTTCAGCAAGGTCTGAAGCACTGAATTCTGATGGTTTCACAGAGAATTAAGTTTTGTTTAAACCTTATAAGATGCCTTTCTATATAAAACTAATACTTTTATATGACAAATTCTGAATCAATGCTAATTTAAAGAACATTTAGACATACAGCAAAATATTCTTACCTGGAGCCCAAGAAATGGAATAAATAACCCCCTCATTACCAGGAGATGTATAAACCGCTGATAAAGTATTTATGTCCCAAACTTTTATAGTGCCATCAAATGAAGCTGTAGCAAGAAGATCAGGGTTATCAGGTTTGAATTTGCAATCAAAGATGGTCTCAACATGTCCCTTAAATGAAACAAATATTTAATCCAGTTTTATTACATTTGATTTTTTTCATAAGTTCAACTCTAGATCAGACTCTAAAATACATTGTATTTAATTTACCTGTCAGGTCAATTAAGACTTCCAAAACCCCTGTATATTATGGCTTATCAGTCAAATAAAATAACTTGGACTATAACATGCTCTTTCAGAGATTACTATTAACACCAGAAAAATTCTTCCTGAAACCACAGGGTGTGCAATGCTAGGAACTTGTTAGCATTTTCTGCTGGGACTATGTTGCTAAAAAATTGAATTAAAAAAGCTAAGCAAAAAACAAAGTTAATTTTTAAAAAAAGGAATAGTTTTTTCCTTTTGGTTAAAAGTACCTGACTGAAAAAATATAGAGTTTTATTTTGAACATGTTCTACAAGTTGTCTAGTACCTCACTGAATATTCTGTGTTTCTAGACACAGTCTATGCTCTATTGCAGTTTAAACTTCAATCCATTAGAGATTTCATGTCTCAATTCGGTCTTCCAAGACATGCATTTGTAGAATTTAAGTTGGCAAATATATGAAACACAGGTATTATGGAAAAAAAAATTTAAGCCTCAGTTGCTTTACAGGACCAAACTCAATAAAAATGGAAAGAGAAAATCAACCAGCAGCCTCTATTCAAACACATAGGGAAGTACAGCTGAAAATTATTTGCATTTTGTTTGTTTGGACTTTTTTTCAACGAAAAGGGAACTTGTAAAGAGGGAAAAGAGAAAAATCCTCAAGAACCTCAATAACCAAAAGCCTGGTGAAGAAGAGGGTCATTTAATATGTCTTAAACCCATTTCTGAATTTCAGCTTCAAAGAAAATTTAATAATTCAGTCTTTGTAATGTTAAACTGAGTGCCTTCACCATATAGCTCTCTGATTTGACTCACACTTTTATTCTGAATTATAGAAAACCTGTTAGAGAAAGTTTCTGAGAAGGCGGTCAAACTAAGATTTCAGTTTAAAAAATAAACAAAACCCAAGTCCTTAAATCTTTATTTCTGGTCTAAAACAAACCATCAGACTACTTCCAACAGAATTCAGTAATTTCCAACAAAAGATTACTTTAAATTCAGAACTGTAATTTTTTTTTCCTAGAAATTTAGGCACCTTTTTACAATAGAAACTGCTTTATAGTACTTCAAACACATCATTCTCCAGTTTTTTGCTACTAGAAGAAAGTGCATAAGCCAAATAAACTCTCATTTCAAAGACAGAGATGAACCATACCAAGTCTCTAAGGAAATCCCACTTTTTGGCTCCCATGTCATAAAGCCCCACTCCACCATCCATGAAGCAACAGACGGTATGACCAGGAGGAAGAGAAAATGCTTGGTTTTGGGTTAAAGTTGGAGGAGGAATAGCCTCACTTGTTGAAGACGTATGGTGATTTTCAGTAGGATACTGTGATGAACATGCTTAACAAAATAAAGCAAAAGACAAAGCGAGAAGATTATTTCTTATTTCAATAATAACTAAAATAATAAAGACTAAAATTTTTGTATTCTAATGAGATTTAAAACAAAAGAAATGGAGAATTCCTGTATGAAGCCTGGCCTACTAAAGAAGGAGTACTTGATCCTTTATGCACTTGTCTAATCCACTAGCAGCAGAAGGCACTTTAATTAAGAACAAAATAGCTGACCAACCCTACAGAGATTGATCTGAACATAACAAGACCTACCAATATGATTTTCTTAAGTTGCAGGCATTACAATGAGTAACAACCAAAATTACACTTACACTTTTTCTTTGGAGGAGAACTTAGCACATGCAAGCCATGGAAACCAGTTTGCTTCAATTTAAAATTATCTATAGGTGTTGCACGTGAAACATTCCAAACACGTAGCACACCAACCTGAGAATCTGAGGTTTAAAAAAACAAAACACAGAGGTATGTGGTTTGAGGACTTATTTATGCAAAAATACAACAATTAATTAAACTTCAAGCCCTAAGAAGAATTTTCTAAGTAGGTACTGACAATTCCATAGAATCACAGAATAGTTAGGGTGGGAGGGGACCTCTGGAGATCATCTAGTGCAACATCCATGGCATCCTATTTATCCTGCATTTACCACCATGGCCATATCACTATTAACAACAATCATTATTAACATTAGCTATTTAAACATAGATAAAGTCTATGGAACCTCTCTCATTATAATATATTCTGCCAGTCTTAGTCTCCTTATTCATTAGTTCAAGCTGAGCCATAATGTCTAGGGTGTAGAAAAGAGGCAGGAAATAGATTCTTTTCTTCTTTTAATTTTTTAAATTTTTGAAGTAAATCAATTAGTATAATGTATTTTTATCCCTATTCCCAAAGTAACTAATATATTTGTTGCTAAAGTGTGCATGAGAAAATATTATGTAGTATAAAAAACATCAGAAAAATCACAAATTTATGTAGCTAAAATTCTTAAAACATGTAAAAACTGCTCAGTGTAGTTTTATTATTTTCTGGTTTTGTGTTATGGTCTTTTTTTTTTGTACGATTCAAGTACACTTCTGCTTGTAAAAATGTTGCAAAACAGAAAAATCAAACTTGGAGTATCAATTTTGAAGACTCAGTCTTGTATTGATTATCTTTGTATAAATCAGGAAATAAAAGCCTTACCTCCGGTTACAAACATTCCAGGTGCACTAGAAACCCAGGCTAAACACTGAACAGATGCTGCTGCACTGGGAAAACTAAACGTTGTGATACAGCACAGAGATTCAGAATCAACTAGTCGAATACCATTATGTAAATTAGCAACGAGAAGGTAATCAGTTGACAAAGGGTCCCACTCCAGAGCTGTAACTGGATCCTCTTCGTCTGTTCCTTCAAGAGACTCTGGTCTTAAGACATGTTTCTGATTTTTAGAACCTTTAAAGTGCATAAGAAAACAGATTATTTAAAAATTAATTCAAGTATATCCTTTCAATAGTTACAAGGTTGGCAAACATAATTTTTTCTCTCCGTCTGAAGTTTTCACTAGACTGCTCTATTGTCTGCACCAGTGAAATTAATGAAGCTGTCTTTGCAATATTTGACATAAGAGTATTTCTTTTTCCATCAGATTTGACTTTATGTTTAATACAGCAGAAAACAGAAACAGCTGTCAGGTTGATTAACATAATTTTATAGGAAAGTATGTTAAATTGTATACATTGTTCTAAGAATTTCTATGAGTAAAGGTCTGCAGCACAGCATAAAATACAAGCCATGTGAGTGTAAGTAAATCTGCACACCACAGCAAACACAGGCAAAAAGAAGGCAGTATGAACCAGAAAAACACTGTGGCAATAAAGGTTTTTCTGAACAACTTCCTTCACTTTTTTCTTTGTTAAAACTATGTGTGCAGCTGTGAAGTGTTTATAGATTCTCTAGCCAAAACAGACCATTAGTTATCTAGTCTGACACCTACAAAAGACAATGAATTTCACTCAATGATCCGTACTATCAAAACCCACATTTTTTTAACATCGTATTTATCTCCCACTTTTTATTTTTACAGAGATGAATCTTAGCTTTACAAGATAGTGTACAGTCCAAATGAAGTAGATCAGTTTTTCTGAAGTAGTGATCTTACACTAAAAAAAAAAAAAACCAAATTAATTTTTTACTGCTTTTCTAGAAATAAGGAATTGACATCTTCCATTATTCAGCTTCAATCTAATTTTCAGTTTTGGTACTGGTTCATACACATTACATCTAGGGCAACTTTATAAAACTAGTTACCAGAAATGAGAGAAATAATTTAAGACTGCGCAACAATTAACAGCATAAACCAGTGTGTCAATTTTATTTTATTTTCACTCTTCTAAGCATTGGGAATAACAGAAGTATGATAACTGCTTTAATTTGCCAAAAACTTGAGGATTCCCAATTTTTTAAACAATGTCCCCGGCATACATTGCAGCTCACCTTTTTGTTTTACTGAAAATCAACACTGAAATGAAAAACAAGAACAGACAACAAAGCAGAATTGTCATTTTTCAGTTAGCTATACAAGAACTAAAAGCAAAAAGTCCTCGAGTGATTGAAACCAGTCATACTCAAACACTGCAGCCCCAAGAAAGCACAACTACCTGGTGGGAGAGGATGAGACAGTATGTATCTAGGAGCTATTCAGTTTTACCTGTGTTTCAAAAAAAGAGTCTAAAAGCAAACCTCATGAAAACCCTAACTGTTAAATTTTATTTTCCTTTAGAAGAAGACATGAACAGTATGAATCATGCAACTGAGTCACAGGTCATTTAAGTAAGCTGTGCTTATTTTGAGAACAACTGAAAGGGAAAATAGTACAAAACATTTGGCTCTATATAACTGCATTGAGTCTCCCTAAAAATTGGGTATTAATCTTAAATCCTTGCATATATTTTCTTTACACTAAATGTTCGATTCATTAATGCATAGTCTAAAGTTAATTAAAAAAATACAGGCGTGGGAGAGAAAACTAAGCAGATAACAGTGAGAAAAACATTGTATAGTCTGTTATTTATGCAGAAAATTTTCACCTAGCTGCATATAAACTTTCAACTTTTATTTCTCTGTTGGAAATAAAGAATCTTATGTACATTGAGAACAGGAAACATTTTGTATTTTTTTTTAATTTAAAAATTGTTTTAATAAATATAGGTAATACAACAATAATAATGAAAACTATTCTAAATATAGAGAGAAAGGCAGAATTCTTGTGATAATCTGATCTAAATTTCAAGTTGATGAAATAGTTTCACACCCAGCAGTAATGGATAATTTTCCTTAAATTTTTTTTTTACAGCAACTTGAATTGTAGTACATACAAAACTGCCACTACCTATTTTTTTAGCCTATATTATATTTTCATTTGCCAAACATAATTTTGATATTTTAAATATTTTTATTATTCTTTCTGGTTTTGTATTCTAGACAGATTTAATGAAAAGTCGCAGTCTGATAAATACTTAGATGTTATGGTATTAAAATAGATTTCCTTATCCCAATGCCTATGCTAATTCAGTCAGCACTACAGAAGCAAGGGAGTCAATTCTCTGTGACATACTGTGTGACAGCTCAGTAGGGTGAACTGAAGGAATATAAATTTTGCATGGCTGTTGGAGAACAATTCTATGTAAAATGAACATATTATTTAAAGAACAGTTTGTCTCGCCAAGTTGAAAATCAATTTTTTACTCAAGGAAAAAGAAGTAGTCAGGAAAAATATTGAAAGAGTCAACTTTAAACGGATATCTGTCTTTGAAGAAAACTATGAAAACAAGTGAAATTTTACCTTCGAATGAGCTTATCAACATGACAACTTCTTAGCAGAGAACTAGACTATTTATAAAGTATGTACAAATGTGCATGGTGGATTTCAGACAAGAAGAGATAAATATTTTCCCATCTATCCTTTAACAGAACAGAACCATGAAGATAATATTAAGAGTGACAGGAGATTCTACCTATAAAATTGTAGAGGACTCTAGAATATGAAACAGAGGACTCCAGAACAAACTCAAAAGTAAGATAGAAAACCAAAGATTCAAGTCTTTCCATTCAGAACATTAAACTTGCAGGAAAATGTAGTTCAGTAGAAGAGCATGGCTATTATCATTCTCAAAAAAAAATATGTGTAGTTGTCAAAAAATTGCAGTCTTATCTCATTCACAGAAGGGAGGAGATATGAAGAAAATGCACGGCATTCTTTACCTAAGAAATCATATTTTTGTGATATGGTAGGAAGTAGGAATACTATAAATCAAGAACAAATTTTATGTGTATATCTACATTATAGACTCTAATCTAAAGAAGTGCAGAATTATATGCATGTAGAGAAACAAGAGATAGATACATAAAAATAAATATTTTACCATATGAGTTTTTACCTGGTTGAAAAATAGATAGGCTTCCATCAGTATGTCCAAATACCACCTTTCCTTTTTTCTTTGGATGCCATCTAAACAGACTGATATCTGACAAGAAACTATGTGCTTCTCTATGTACAGTTACCCCGCTGTCAGGTCCTGAAATAGTCCAAATGTACAGTGGACCTCTGTGGGACACAAATGCAACTGCATCACCTGCATTCCAGCACCAGCCCAGGGACGCAGGAATTCCTGAAACATACAGGTAAACCTTATAAGAACCAGGATATTAAATTCAGTGTAGTATTCCTTGACTGAGTATCAGCAACTGTCTTGAAAAATAGTAGAATTAACTGTTCTACACAAAAATTACTAGACTGAAATTTAGAGAACCGTGTGAACATCTTACGGTGTAAAAGTAAACTACAGACTTCCATAGGCAAGAAGTAAAATTATTTCCCAAATTACTTTTATGCTACTTTGATGGGCTGTATTTGATGATATCTATACTTATCAGTGTCAAAGACAATCAGACATCCGAAAGAGGATAAGCGTGATCTTGCAAACAATACTTTAATTCGTTCAGAATTTTACTCACTATTACTTTTTACTCTAAGTTATTTGCTACTAAGCTAGTAAAATACTGAGAATTTCAAAATGCCTATTTTAGGAAAATACAATGAAATTTAGAGATAAATCTAACAGAAGCAGGTATTTGTGGTAAAGTTTGAAAGCTAGCACTGTAATAAAAGGGAACTCTTGAAAGCTTCCTTCTGGATACATGACAGTTTTAATTCAGTTCCTTAACACCTCCCATTTAAGAATTTTGACCTTAACGTCTCCAACCCTCATCATCCTCATAACTTAATAATGTGTGCCTGAAGGAATAAATGACAGTAAGACAAATTTCTTAGGCTGAAAACTTAAAACTGTATTTAGACACTTTTATATGGCAATGTTAAAAGGACTAAAAGAGAAATCAATAGAAGATTTAAACATATTATCGTAAATTAGGTTCTAAAAATATTAAAATAGTAATAACAACACTTCTTTCATGTGCAGTCATTGGCTGAAGTAGAATTTTTAAACAAGCAAGGTACTTAAAAGTAAGTACCAGCATTTATATTCATGCATAAACTGATAAAATATTTCTTTTAGAATAGATTAAATCGCTGTGGAGTTTTCTTTTGCATGATATGCAAGATTGTACAAGATTTCAGAGGTATCCCTAAATGCTCTGGAGAGAACAGAGTAGGGAATCCCAAAATGGCTTGTTAGATCCTGAGAGTCTGACTGTTCTTGGGTTGCACTTACTTTCCAAGGCTGAAAATGTAGGAGTCAAGGACACCTGACGAGATTGACTCTAAGAACAGAAATACAGGTACTGGTTTTGACTAAAAGGAATAAATCAGATCTGGGCAGGGAAATAGAACTGTAACATGGATGCTTAACCCCCTAGACTTGTAATGCAATCTCCAGCAGTTTCAAGGCCTGAGAGAAGATTCAGGTAGACAAGCATTACGGTATTTAAACAAAAGCTGTAGTTCAAATTCACTGATGATTTATAGTTGAATCTGTTAAGGCTACCTGTTATTTGCTTTCACTTAGCTAAATTTATAATGAAATTTATAATTTTAAAATTTAATTATTTATCCTTTTATACAATGATGAAAATAATGTTGGTTTTGGTTTTTTTCCCTCCCATGCTCAACAAGAAATCACTAGCAAAGTTAATTCTTGAATTGGTCAACTTCTTTAGAGAAAAAGAATAATGTCTTTCTTTACCAAATATGAGATGGTTGACAGCAATTTACTCAAACACACTACCACTGTTTTCTAGAGGGAACTGCAACAAAACTGACAAGAACATTGTGTTAGGCAATTGTTAAAACTCCAGCCTACCAACTATAGAGTTTACTCTATATCAAGTATTTCTTATATGCATGGATCAAGCTGTATGGCTAAAACAGATCTTCATGTCTAAAATACCTTTTGTATTGTCCAGCTTGGCCACAACTTTCTGTTCATTCACATTCCAAATGATCACCAAACTATCTGCACTGGCACTTGCAAACACGTCAGGGTTGTGGGGACACCAGGATATGGCTGTGATTGTCTTCTTATGCTCAGACATAATCGCATGGAGCTTGAATTCATTGTATCGGTGATCCAGCTAAACAAATAATAAAATTCATTTTAGAAATACATTTTTTGTAAACTTGCTTTAAGTACCTCTGGGTTGGTGAATACTTCATATAACAGTATTAGACTTACAGATGAATTTATAGCGCATTTAACAATTGCCAGTACCTCACATCTCAATAAAATAAATTCTCATACATTTGACTTGGACAGAAAGGCTGTCCAATATCCAACCATCCAAAAGCCAGTTTTACGTCTATCCTCTTGTCACTTATAAATTATTATATTTCATTGAGAAATGTTCTCAAACAATCCTAAAATGCTTTATTTATAGGCATGGTAACAATCACTTAGTAATCTCCAAGGGGTTAAACAGGATAGAATATAAAAATGAGTTTGAAATCCTTCTCATTTTTTAAATTACTTGGTACAGTTTAAAATATATTAAAAAAAACCCATATGCCCAAACATAATACAGTAAATTTTGTTTATTTTAATCCTACTACTGGTATAACTCTTAAAATGAAAGTAAGTGCATCCTTTATTTCCTCATATATTTCTTAATCTGAAAATTCCATGTAACGGCATTTCTATTTTTTAGTTAGGTGTGGATGTACAGCAACTGCAAACTTCAGAAGACCACAGTGCTGAGGAGGTCAGGTTCCAAATCAAATAAAGTTGGGCCACTGAATCCACAACTGTGAACCATTTTAATCCACTGTGCAAAAGACTATTTTATACAGCAGCTTCAAATGGAATTGTGGAATTGCTTCATTTCTCCCTCAGAACCCAGTCTTCTATCACTGAACTTCATTCATCTCAAATGTTTGCTGCACTGTGAGCCTGTCTTCTAAAAATAACTCTTGACACATGCAACTTCAGGGATATCTTGAATGGAATTTTGATCTTCAGGGATATCTTGAATGGAATATTGATCTTTACATAGACACCTCCTCAGCAGCAACCATACTTCCAAAACCATTGCAGAAACATTTGTTGAAAGGGTTCAAAGTGAGATCAACAACAAGGTAAAAGTGTAACTAGTCTGATAAACAAGAATAATCTTACCTGATAAATATAAACAGCAAGGGTAGCACAGTAGGCAAATCTGTCCCCACTAGCAGCACATATATCCTTGTTCCATGGCTGACATCCAGCAGCTAAAAGTCCCACTTGTTTAACATGTGACATTTTTGCCTTTAAAATAGAAATTCATTAGACTACAAGATGACAGAATATAAAGGACAGAATAATACCTTTTTGTTCCCATAAATAATTTATACATGTCTACTTTAAAAATATAACTTGTCTGAGGTACAAATGAATGTATCTGAACTAAAGCCAAGTCGATGTTCAGAGGCTTCAGTGCCACACAAGAAAGGGTGCCTAATACCATTCACAATAATCCATTGGGAAGAAAAAGGGAAGGGGTGGGCAGGGGAGGAGGGGGAAGCCCATAAAAACTTGAATAGTTCTTGATTTTTAAAAAAACTTCATCCTGTTCATTTTCTCCTGCAGTCTGGTTCAATACTTTCTCTATTACAGTTTAATGCCTTCTCTGCTCTCCCATTCATCTCCCAATGACAGCCAGACAAAATAAACCATATACTAACAGTTTTATGTAAAGCCAACATATAAAAAGGTCTTCAAACCACTTGCATAGAACAGCTGTTTATCATATTATCCTCCTTATTATCATCCTTTCTGGAGAAGCTTTCTAAATTTTCTTAATAATTACTGTTTAACAAAAAAAAAGGTTGAAGTGAGCTGTGAAAAATCAAAAGCAAAGCTTAGGGTAACGTTACTGTAGAGCAAAATATGCTATGTCCAAAACAAGTCTCACAGTACCAGCTGTGCTCAGAGTGAGAAAACTGACTTCAACATAAAAATTCAAGAAATGCTTTGCTGGGCCAGACCAATTATTTACCTAGCCCATATTTCACTCAGGTCAATGTCAACACGTTACTTAGTAACAGAATGTCTCAGGGTCACATTTATGCTGTGGATAGATTAATGGACTGAGGGACATTGGGTGGAAAAACATTACATGGAATATGAAGGATGACATCTTTAGGTCAAAGAGCTAAGACTATAATCCTGAAGGAGAGCTGTGTTAAATTTACCAAGAGTTAGGTACCATTTCAAGCTTCACAAAGGAAAGGGAATTAACAAGAAATGAGGCTTCAAAAGCAATCAAGTATTTTGAGGGAGCAACTGTTGATGAAGTACAAGGGTTGGTTATGCAATGCATTGCTGTGTAACAGTTTAGCACAGATGTGTTGCTGTAGATCACTCTGGACCTACTTGATGTCAAATGTACAGAGGGGGAAATATTTTTCTGGACGACATTAGTATTAAGGCACATACAGAATAAACTTTATACAGAGGTTGCAGTAGTGATCTGCAGTACCCAAAAGAACCTATTGGTCATTATTGGCAAAAAACTGGTTGCCTAAATACTATCAAAATTTCATTTGAATGCATATATACAAGGGATAAAAATAAAGTTGAATTATAATTTTATTTTTAGTTTTTCTCCTCTGCTTGGTGTATCTGCTTGGTAGGTAAACAGTAATGAATAATCAT
The DNA here is from genome assembly GCA_013398955.1 of Callaeas wilsoni. Taxonomy (NCBI): domain Eukaryota; kingdom Metazoa; phylum Chordata; class Aves; order Passeriformes; family Callaeidae; genus Callaeas; species Callaeas wilsoni. Next base: position 8,441 of record VWPU01002599.1, on the reverse strand, counting down.
AGCTAGCAAATTCCATGACATCATGTTTCTCTCACTTTGGAAAATCTGAAAGAAAAAGAAAAAAACTGAGAGCAACTTATTTTGAGTGCTTCTTTAGCAGAAGACCAGGATGAGTTGAATGTTTGAGACTGATCATCTCAAAGATATCACTGACCCTAGTTAGAGTGCTTAAACATTCTGAGTGAGTACTAAATGACTGAAGGAAATGAAACGCTCACATGTAACCTTTGAAAATTTCGGTAAAAGAGACTGCAACTGCAGAACAGAAATATACAGAAAAACAAGTTACAAGATATAGCTTTGTTGCAAGCTAGTGCTTTGGCTACTAGACTTCCTTTCTGCCTGTCTGTCAATAATATTAATTCTTCTGACTGCTGCAGCAAATTAGAGATTCCAGAGAGAACATTTCTATAAATTGCATCATCTTGCAGCTCCTGTGCAATCCATCTCATGTTCTAAATTATATGAGTCACACAGAAATTTACCTAATTATTTAAAGAATCAACATCATCAAGTGGCAAAAACAGCCTCAAAATTTATAATTTTGCCATTTAGTGTTCTTTTATTGTTCGGTAAAATTACAAATTCCAGAGCTCACTTCTGTGGAACTAAAGTATAAATTACATATGCAGAGAAATGGATTTGGGGCATTCAGAACAGACGTCTTCTAGTTCCTATGAAAAAATAACTGGCACCATTAACAATCACTTTTTCTGAAATTAAACTCCCCCAGCTGATTAGATAGAAAGCACAGAATACCTGGAACTAGAAATTTTGGGTTCTGTTCTTGATTCCAGGGAAAACAATGGTTAAAACTCTAGGTGTATGAGCAAACTAATAAGGAACGTTAAAAAAGGCATGGTAAAGTAGAAGAGAATTAGATGTAAAATATTATATTACCATAGGTTTAGTTTGCAGGTTTACCATCTGAAAACCATCAATGTAAGATGGATAAAAAGTCAACAACTATTTGGAACCTAAGACTACACAAGTATTTACTTCATAATAATAAAAGATTTGTCTCGCTTCGTACAGATAGTTTTTTTTACCTTCTTATACAAGAGCTAAGCATTCCTGATTTGATGAAGTTTTAATCTGTAAGAAAATATGACTTGTCATATTGTTTAATTTGCAGTTTGATTACAGATAAAATTAATCATAAAGCTAAGATCTCTTACAGATGCTGAAACAGAATTCTATAGATTTTTCTTTCAGAGTAACAACATATTTGTCTTGTAGGATTCTGCAGTAATCTCTATAAAAAAATGCTGTTAATAGATGAAATTTTTGAATTTTAGATGAAAAACATTGCTCTGTAATATATCGTTACTTCACTGAGTTAAGAATTCATGCATAATAAGTATTCTTAAACTTTGACTAGATTTTCCCTTTTAAGTATATGTAAAAAAAATACATATATAAAATATTCTGAGCTTTATTACAGAAAGGAATTTGCATTTTATTTACTGATATTTCTTGTTTTAAACTCATTATTGTTTCCTGCTCTTTGTAATGATATACCATTTTGCAAGAGGAAGTATTTGCTTTGAAATTCAGTATGACAGTATCTAGAAGAAGAAATGACAGTTGTGTGGCATACTGACTTGCTCTCTCCTAGGTATCATGCATTAAAGCAGTTTTCTGCAGATCTTTTCAAACTATAGATTTCTGTTAAGCATACTTAACAGAGCAAGCAGAGTGTAAAAGAGAAAGAAGTATTCATCAGAACAGCCTCAGTAAAGTGACAAAAACATAGAAGTGAAGCATAACTGAAAATATATATGATTTCACACATGGTGCTTTTTTTATACAATGGAGATTTTTTATAATTTGTAAAATGCATTTTATTTTGAAATAAGGGATGTACAAGTAATTATATTGGACTCCTAAGTATACATTGAAAAAAACCCCTGTGCCTGTAAAAAATGTATACCACACTGGGAAAGCTAGCAGTGTGTTCTCACAGTTTCCAAGGAGATGAAGGAAAGAGGGAGGACAACAAAACCCCTTCTTTTCAATTGGCAGAAGCAGCAACATTCTAGGTCCTTCCTTGTTGCTTAATATAGAAAAAACCCCAACAACCAACCACATTAAACTGAAATTTGGTATATCATAAATATTATTTTTAAAATAACAACTGAATTGACTAGATACGTACCATGGCTTTATACCAATAACTTAAAGATAAATGCCTAATAATCCCTACCTTAGCACAGGTGTCATTTTTTGCAAACCACTTTAGAAATTCCATGTTCATTCCAATACCTTGATGGTCCCAAAGATGGAAAATATTGTTCTGATTGTAGAAAGAAATCACTTTACTTGACAGATGGAGGAACTAAACCTTGATGTTCACAGAATAATGCAGTTACTACAGGATGCAGGAGAAAAGACTGAGTGTTGTGTCACACCACACACGAAACTGCAGTGTCAGTAGCCTGGCAACTGCAGCTCTTTAACAGGCACCATTTTAATTTTAATCTAACTCCTTTTTCTCTGCTTCAGCTACTCAGTGTATTTCATTGCTCACTGTATTTCCCAACTGCACTACAATGCCACTTGTAGAATAATAATAGCTCTTTAAACCCATCACTTAACACTTTCATTATCAATACATTTGTTGCATGTTATAAGTATCCATAAATGTATAACCACCAAGCACGACCAACAACAGATGCTCACATGTGCTTTGATTTTGGTCCATGTGGTGTATGACCTATCCAAATGAGTCCATGTGCAATATGGCATGCACACAAAAGTGGATATTTAGTAGCCTTATGCTAATCAATATGCCTCTGTGTATACAAAGTATAGTTTCTTAACAGCTAATAAAGTGCTAGTGTCCTCTGCTTCTGTTCACTCTGTCATTATCTTCCCATCAGGTTTGTATATTTTCTTATGTGGAAAGCTTGCTGTCACTCCTGTATGTTTCACATATAAAACTGTTACATTTCATGCAGACTATTGTCCCCAGGTACCAATATTTTTGTCAGCACATCAATGATAACATAATAATTAATAAGATCTTTAGTGATATAAAGACATTATATCATATTATACCTCCTTAAAGACATTGGGTATATTTACCCATCTTTAGGAGGAAATCCACTGGAGATGAAAATGTCACCTGCGAACCACAGAGTTTCAAATTCATTACCCTATTCAGTGGGACCAGTTAGAAGCACTAGATAATGGACAATCATTTTATCTTACTAAAAGCATGAAGGTCTTCAAACTTACAAAGAAAACTTGGCATGTCTGCAAGACGGAGCAGAAAATGACTTCTGTCTGACAGTGTCTGCCTCAATAGCACGGAGAATCATGCAAAAACACAAACATAATCAGCACTGGTGTTCTTCCAGTGGGGCTGGGAAACACCAAGAACATTGTAGCCATGTTAAAAATATGAATTCTCATTAATTTGTCCAGACCCATGAAATAAAGAGTAATTGGAAATACTCTGGTATATATGCAGCTTAAAAGCCAATAGACAACTTACAATATTAAAACTCTGACAAAACAAACAGAAGTTCTTCCTAGTTTGGAGTACCGCAAAATGCTAACAAATTTTCGGTCTTGACGTGCCTTACTAAACTGCAGTTCCTAATGCAGGTCTCCAAAGAGTCTGAGACAATACACACTACTTCAAGCAACTGCTTCTGGGCAAAAGATGAACAAAGTCCGACTATATTAGTAGTGACAGTTAACGTAGAAAAATGTAGAATAATTATGTAGATTTACACATATACTTCTCTACACAAGTACTTCATACTTCCCAGGAGAATTCTACCAAGGTAGTCTACTGCGTGTTAAAGTACCAGACTGGTTGCTACTTTACCACTAAGGAGTATTGATAGTTTGCAAAAATTGGAAAAGTTTTTCCTAATTTTGTATATAATTCATGGCACACAGGCCATGTATAGCTCTCAGATAATCAGAAGGCAGTCAGGAAGAAGGTACCATGGACAAGGCTTTGAATTTCAACAAGATTCCTCAAAAACACCAGAAGCTTTGGCTAGACTCTTGCAACCAGAATTTACAGATGACATTTCCTAACCTAGGACAACCTGGCAAGTTTTCAAAATGTGCATTCAGTTATCCAGACACTGACTAGTAAAAGAATACTCTGATTTAAAAGATTATTCAAAATGAGCAAGTGTTCTACTAGAGTTCACAGTCATTTTAAACCTCCACAATAAACTTGGACCCAAATCACTACCATGACTGATTTAATCACAGGATCTCTGGCTTCACAAGGGAAGTAGTTGTGGACTTTTCACTAAAGTTTGAAACTTGAAGTCACAGCCTGAGACTATTTTACAGAAACAAACACTCAAAATAAAACACAAACATATTAATCCAAGATAGATACCCTGCTTAGAAAACCTAAGGTAATAATATTAAAAGAATCATAACATAGTAAGTCTTACAAAGTAGTGTCCTGTCTGTCCTGACTGTCCTGACTACGCTACTTGTACATTTAACTAGAATACCCTTTATTGTGCAACTTTAACAAATAATCTGAAGAGCCATGCTAGGTTTGAAACCGAGCATGGAGAAATGCTGACATTTCAAACAATACATCACCAGCAATGTTGGACTACACACCTAATCAATACAAAGTCATCTAGGGGTGATAACAAAGCTGTCATCTCTGGAGTATTGCTTAATCATAATTTGCAGATAATGCGCAATACACAGAGATATACATACAACCATGTCTCATCACAGTATGAAGCATCTAAGAGTCTGCAGAAGATTTTGTTCTCATCTTCCAATCCAGAGCTACAACAATCACCAGAAGATTGGTTTTCTGCTGGCAAATTGCCAGGACTGGTCTGCTCTCAGATAAAGATACCTCTTGACACATCTCACATCTGAATCCCTGACGACAGCTATTAAAAGGTGATTCTACATCCGAAACATGCATATCATGAGTGATATGTAAAATGAGAACAGTGGAACAGTATTAATACCTGCCAGTTTTTTATACTTATGAGCATACAACTGGCATTATCAAGTAATACACTATAATACAATGAAAGCAGCTGCTTTCAGTAGCATCTCCCACATTCTAATTCATTAGCTGACCACATACTATGAAAACAAGAAAAAGAAATCACAGAAATATAAGGTACCATAAAAAACCTTAATACAGTGAAATAAATGTGACTTATATTCATTTCCCACCATAAATCTATGAAAGAGGCTGTAGACCAAGCTTGCACAAGGTATGCAGCTAATAAATGCTAAAAAAAATCCAAGTTATCCTGCAAATGTTGCTATAGTAACAACTCCTCCTCAGAAAAATGTTAATAAAAACATAAAGCTCCACAGGATACAACTTGAAAATGACCCTAGGTGAATTTTATATCTCCCAAATATTTTTGTTTTACTCTATTACTACTTATAACTATTTTATTTTACTCTATGTATGGTATATTAACTCCTCCTAACACAATGAAATTAAATGTTTGCTTTCCATCTCATTGCATATTAAAGAATTACTACTTGTTAAGTTATGCAACCTAAAAAATCCAAGTAGGTTGTTGTCACACTTCCAGTACCTTTTATCCAGCTAGCAACATTAATTTTCAAAAAACTCATTTTGGATGTACTTTATCTATGATTGAAGACCTCATTAAAACTACTAAAAATCCCTTCCTAGTACTACTATAGAAATATTACTTTTGATGCTATCAATATAAAAACCAGCAGCTTAAAGAAGAAAAACATAAAAGTAGTAAAAGAGAAAATATTAATTTAAGCAATTCTTACTCTTTCTTGTCCTTCATACCAATCATCTTCATCAAACCAGTGGGAAATATAAGTCATCCAAGCCATGACAGAAGGCACAGTTGAAATAAAAAATACAGAACCTGAACACATATAAATACAATAAGTCCTGTGCTAAAATTTACTCAACACTACAATGAGCTAGTCAAAGATTAGATCTGAAGTCTGTGATATGATCTGAGATTAATAAGCTTTAAATTCATAAATATATAATCTGAAATACTTTTAACAGCAATTTAAATATTCTACCTATTGGATTTTCTAATGGAAAACAGAAACCAATATTAAAACAATTAATAGATTATATATTCTAGTATTTAAAAATAAAGCAGGCTAGTGCTTCAAGATTGATTCAGCTGTGCTTCTGAGCTCTGAAAATAAGGTGCTGTTTGAGTCATTCTTATCTGTCTCCTAAAAAATTACTTTCCTTTCTTTTTCAAATGTACTGTCTGTACAAAATGTAGTTCAGTGCACAAAAGCTTGTATTGAAATGTAAAATACCCTCGGAATCATGGGGAATGATTTGGTTTAGTTATGTAGGGAGTGGTTTCAATTGGCACAGTAGGAGGGGCCAAAATTATCGCAAATGCCAAGCATCGGTTTAACATTTTTTTTTTTAAGAGGAAAAAAAATACATCTGCAACTCCATTGTTCACAACTACCAAAGCCTGAAGGGCTCAGCTGCAGCCACCAGAGCTGTCTGAGAAATGTAAAAAGCCTAATTTAACTAATTCATCGGAATGGATCTGCTTCTTTTCTCTTCCTCAGAAGATTTTCACGTATCTGACAGCATTTATTCCTTCCGCAGGTAGTATCCTTTTCTGGTATGCTTCCAAGTTTCACATTAGATTTTACAGGGCATTATGCCAATGAAAATGAAAGTTAAAAAGGAATAAAAGCAGTATTACTACATTTCAGTACTGCAGCAACATACTTCATCAGCTGTGCTGTTTAGGAGACATTATCATACAAATCTCCCTGACTGCATGGTTACAGCAGCTATCAAATCCTCAACAGAGACTGTGCAGACCTAAAAAACCCCCAGTTTCTTAAGAAACCTAGAATCCAGACAATCTCTGCCTTTCTATGCTGACTTAACAAGCTGTTCCCCACAGTTTGTAGTACAATAAATGCAAAACCTAAACAGTGAAGTCCATTGTTTAATCAAGAAATAAACAAAGCAAAGTAGGTAAAGAACAGCTGGAAGTACCAGCTACTAACTCATCAACATTACTTACCATTTCCACAGAGCAATTCTGTGTCATTACCTGTGCTACGCCAGATCATGTAGTTTCCATTAAGGCTACTGTATAGGCAAGCTGCATTCTCCAGGGGAATAAAGAAAAGTAGCAATACTTTTGGTTCCCAACTTCTTACTCAGAAACAGTGACATCCAAGGGGAAAGAAAACCAAACCAAAAATACAAATCACACACGCAAAACCATAAATATTTAAATCAAGACATTCAGTTATAGGAAGCAGCATTCCAAGATTATTGGATTTTTTGTAGTTATACAGTCCTCCATGTATATGGATACAGACACAAGAATGTACACAAGAACTTCCTACAATACTGCTGAAATTTTTCAAATTACTTGCCCTTTGAGATTTCAGCTCAAATATTAACGATGCAAAGAGCACAGAATTGCACGGTCTCATAAACTGTATGAGCATCATAGGACTAATTCAGTCACCTCTAATCATAGTGCTGAAGAAATCCCCGACCCTAACCATGGTCTATGAGTAAACAATAAAAATGTTACTGATGTACCACTTCTGTGAACAAAAACTTTAGAAATTGTTAAACAAAACATATCCACATTATTACTGCTTGTTACACACAAAAATCATGGTTGCCCATTAAGGAAATGCCCATTAAGTAAAGTCTTTGCTTTCAGGGTGTTCTGTCTTTTTTATAAGGGCACATAGTATCACTGAGAATTTTGATCAAAGAATTACAAGAAGTTCAATAGTAACAAACTTGTTTCTCTTTTATGCCTGTGTATTGGTTTTGCACAGCCTGGTTTTCGGTGGGGGGGGGCGGGCACAGAGCGGGCTTCTGTGAGAAGCTGCTGGAAGCTTCCCCCAAGTCTGGCAGAGGCAATCCCTGATGGCTCTGAAGATAGACATGATACTGGCCAAAGCTGGGCCAGTTGGAGAAGTTCCTAACACCTCTGTGATGGCATATTTAAGAAGAAAATCAAAACAAAGCACGCACAGTTTTTTCTAGCCAGAGAAGAGGAAGAGGTGAGAACATGTGAGGGAAAACAACATGGAGACACCAAGGCCAGTGAGGAAAGAGGGGCAGGAGGGGCTCCAAATGCCGGAGCTGAGATTCCTCTGCAGGCCGTGGTGCAGACCATGGTGAAGCAGCTGTGCCGCTGCAGCCCATGGGGATCCACGGGGAATGCAGAGATCCACCTGCAGCCCATGGGGGAGGTGCCCATGCCAGAGCGGGTGGATGCCTGGAGGAGGCTGGGATCCAGTGGGAGACCTGGTAGAGAGACGGGCTCTGCTGCCAGGCTGGAGCAGCCTGTCCTTGCAGGACTGGACCCTGTGGAAGAGTGACCCACACCACAACAGGTTTGGGAAGACTGTGTGCCCGTGGCAGGGACTCACATTTGTTATAGATATATAATATTGGC